>JZSA01002143.1:0-112095 GCA_000956155.1 Cotesia vestalis
GTGTTTGGATGAAATTATTATATTGTGTGTGTGTGTGTGTGTGTGTGTGGGAAATTATTTTACATTATATACTCCTCGTTCACGGGCTGTCGAGGGGGTTAGTATTAGCAGGTTGTCGACTAGTGTCATGGTATCCTCCTCTGTCCTAGTCGACTTCAGGTTCCTTAGTCCCGTAGTGAGGGTCCGGGCGACAGCGAAAGGGCTAAGGACGGTTTGAACCTTGGGCAGGGGTCCGGGCGACCACCCAAGGTCAAATCTAGAGTCTTAGAGCGTGAGGGTCCTGTGGACAGCGCGACTTAAGTAGAAACTGCTGTATAGACGCTCCGTATGAGGGTACCGTCAGGATTAAGAAACTATGATAGAACTGCGGTATAGACGCTCCATAAGAGGGTACCGTCAGGATTAAGAAACTATGATAGGAACTACAGTATAGGCGCTCCTTCAGAGGGTACTGTAGGATTAAGGAAACTTTTGAGTATGCGAGTGTGTGTGTGGATAAAAATAGAATCTAATTATGTAAAATTGAGAAAATCAACTTGTGATTAATGTCAAATTTAATTGTTATTATTTATGTCAAATTTTATGATTTCTCTCGACCCTGTGATATCTCTCTTGCTTGGACCGGTTCTGGAAACCGTGATAAAAATTCCAGTGGCGCCCTTAATTATAAAATTTAAATAAAGGGGTGACCAAGAGACGGTACTAACCCGTTACATCGTCAAAGTATTTTTCTAAGGCTAGGAGGATCTTTTTAGTCTCTTGGATGGTTGTGGCAAAAATTACAGCATCGTCTGCAAAGAGAAGGGCGTGAAGAGTGTTGGCTCCTAGACTAAGTCCTACGAATCCCTTCGATTGGAGAAATTCTAGTAAGTCTGCGATATCGCAAAATGAACAGCGTGGGGCTTAGTTTATCCCCTTGTAATACTCTCTCGGTGACATCAAACTTCTTGGAGAGATTTCCGTCTACCCTTAGTTGTATTTTAGCCTCCTCATAGATTGCTCTAATTGTTCGGATTGTTTTGCCACTGACTCCAAGTTTAAAAAGTTTGTTCCAGAGTAGATTATGTGGTACTGAGTCAAAAGCTCTCCTAAAGTCTATGAAAATGCAGTAAACGGCATTACCCTCTAGTCTGATCTTGGATTGGAGTGCTGTTGTGATGGTAAAGATCTGGTCCAGGCAGCTGCGGCCAGATCTGAATCCAGCTTGTTCTTCTGGGACAATTTTTGTATCCTCCATCCAGTGATTTATTCTTCTTTGAATTATGCTGGTTAAAATTTTTAGCAAGTTGTTCAGCAGCGCAATCCCTCTGTAGTTTGATGGGTTTTCTTTAGGGCCTTTTTTATGTATTAAAGTCAGGTGAGCTGTTGGCCAAGATTGAGGTATTTCTTCAGAGTGCCAAATTTTGTTGAGGAGTGATTTAAGGTAGACTAGCCAGCATGGAGGAAGGTGTTGAATGTGTTCATTGAGAACTGCATCGGGCCCAGGGGATTTATTTTTCTTGCTCTTGCGGATTGTATATTTGATCTCGCGGTAAGAGAAGTCCGTGTCCAGGTAATGATGTGGTTCGTCATTGAATTCGGAAGTGTTGGAGTTTCTTGGAGGGTAGATTTTCGAGTAGAAGTTTTCCCAGGTGATCAGTGGGATTGTGCTTGGGGTAGGAGCAGTTTTCCTCAGGGCTTTGACCAGTTGCCAGAATTGACTGGGGTTGGAAGTGCGAGCTAAAGTGTTCCTTATGTTTCGATGATGTTCTTGTATTTTCAGTTTTTTTGCCTTAGTCAGACTCTTTTTGGTATTCAACAGTAAAATCAAGTTATTGAGTGAATCCAGATTGTCTGCAGATTTTTTGCTGCTTGGTTAGCCTTGCTCTCAGCATTTTAGGTTCTTGGTCTTCCCAAGGCTTCTTGGTAGCTCTAGTTCCAGTTCTGGTTTTGATATGGGTTGAGAGCCCAGCTGAGTCGGCTGCTTCATGTATCGCGGTGAGTAGATTGGATGCGAGGTGATCTACATCAGAGTCTTCGAATGATGTGTGTAGACGATGGGAGTGATAAAGACTGTCTGTGAAGTTGTAAGCCAGTTCAGGCTTCCAATTTAGCTTATATGTGGACTGAATTCTGGTGAATCTGGGATGGGAGTGGGCGATATTCGTGGTAGTTTTTACTCTTATCAGAAAGTGATCGGAGCCATGCGAGTCGTCACCTACTTGGAGAGTGGTAATCATTTGTGAGCCTTTGTAGTTAGTCCAGACCAGACCAGGCTATTACACTAGCTCCTTGGGGTCCGTAAAATATCAATTTGTCTTCATCATCTTCTTGCATCCTACCATTCAGTAGAAAGAGTTCGTTGCTTGACATATAATTTAGGAGTGCAAGTCCGTGAGTGGAGGTGACTTTATCTTGTGAGCATCTCTTGGGCAGCAGGTTCGACCCTATCAATGCTTCGGCTGGGAGATCACCACCATACTCACCCAATCTCGCATTGAAGTCGCCTCCTAGGATGATTGGCGTGTTCGCATAGAGGTTTTCACACTTGTCAAGGATTAGTTGCAGATCATCTAGTATATCATGTAAGTCTTGATTAGGCTTGAGGTAGATAAGGCCTATTACGTAGCTATGTGAAAGAAGTTTAGTTCTGATGAATATCCAGTTTGTGTTTACATCAATGATATCATTCTCTATCTCTTTTTTCACCAAGGCAAGTAGTCCCCCACTAGCTCTACCTTTGTTAAAGTGTTTAGTGGCGTTTGACCAGATGGGCTTGAAGTCACTAGACCAGGCTGGTTGGGCGATTGGGGGGTAGAGCAGCCACGTTTCTAGGATTCCGATATACAGAGTATCCGCTGAGATGGGGAGATTATGACAGTTGTCGAAACCATGGCAGTTCCAGAAGATGACAGTTGATTGGTCGAGGCTCTTTTCTCTGTTTATATTTAGTTTTTTGAATTATTATTTCGGGGTGTTTGTGGGATTACCCCTTCGGGAGGTTCATTCTTCTTTTCTTTCCATATTTTATCATTTCTGTCCCATTGTAGGGTTTTTCCATCCATTATTAATTTGTTTGCTTTTACTACTGGTTTGTTACCTTTTTTCCTCTCTTCTTTTAGTTTTTTCCTGATCTCGAACGCTTCTTCCTTTTCGATTGGCGTAAGGTCATTGTCTATGAATATATCCGTGTTGTTGAGCGCGTTCTTCTTGGTTCTCATGATCTTTTTTTTGTATTCTGGGTTTCCCAGTTGGACAATATATCGGTCCTTGTCTTTGCCCTCCTGGATGATGAGCTTGCAGTCGTCGCGTGGTATGCTGAAAGTTGTTTCCAAGAATGAGGGTATCTATTCTGCTGGCTTGGTGGTCGACAGCCCTTTGATTACAATATTTTGTCTGCGAGACTTGCTTTCTTGAGTTTCCACCCATCTGGACAGTTTGTCCAGCTTCGAAAATACTTTTGTATCTGGTCTGGAGTTTGAGGCTGAGTTTAGATTCCTCTCCACATTTTCAATCCTAGAAATAAATGGAGCGAGAGTATCTTTTAGACTGATTTGCGGTTCAATATTCTTACCAGATTCTACAGCTTAGAGTCGATTGTCCATTTCTTCTTGGTGAGCTTTGATGTCTTTAACTTCCTCTGAGAGCGCTGTATAGTCGTCCCTTAATGCTTTGATGTGTTCTTGTACTTTGTTTGATGTTTCTTTTATTGTCTCCTTCACTTGCGTGAATTGTTGTTGGTTAGCTTTGAACATGGATATGAATTGTTCTGCCATCCATTTGAGCGCATCTTGGCTGGACAGATCCTCGAAGTTGGGAGGCACAGGTGGAGGAACAATAATTCCTTCAGAAGCAGGTGATCCCATGATGCAGTCAGGTTTTGTAGCTTTCTCGGGGGAGATCTCAGGGGAGGAGTTGTATCTCTTGAATTGCTTAGAAGGGTTTGGTACCGTTTCCAAGTGGGTATCTGAAGTATCTCTAGGTCTTTTGTTATTTGCTAAATACTTTTCAATGTCGCCAAGTGAGTTAGTCCTATCTCTTAGCCAAAGTTCAGAATTCGGACGCCTACCTTTTTTCTTTTTTTTTGGGTCAAGAGGTGACGGCGCTGTAAGTTTAGTTGTCGTCGGAGAGGTAGGCGTGGAGGGTATGTGAATTCGTTCGTCCGAGTTAGGGCTATTCAATGCTGGTGATGACATGACAACATAACCTCTAGAGTGGCTGATTCATTTTGCATTCACGGTACACTTTACTACAGTTGTATAACTGGCCAGATTATGTATTATTCTTAAGCACAAATGTCTCGGAAATGGTTTAACACTTAATTGATATTTTATTAAACAAATAGGTACAAATATTTAAAATAAATTTGGAGTTAAAAAAAGCACGAGGTTTTCGTTAGGCTGTGCGCATGCGCCCCCTCCACTATTCTTAATTTAAATTCATTAAAACTTATTTTCTATTTTTTTGGTTCAGTTTTCTATAAAAAGCGTGTTTTTTAGTTTTTTAAACTATTATTTTTTCTGCCCTCCGGCCGGAAAGTGGCAACTTCCTGGCCGCTGCGCTAAACGAAGTTGCCACATTCCGGCTACATCGAGCAGAAAAATAGTATACACACCTTGGCCAGTAAAAAGTAAAGCTTCAGACTACATGTTTGTCAACCTCGTCTTCGCCTCGGCCAACAATCACATGTGATCTGAGACTTTTCTTATTTTACTGGCCTAGGTATTTAATATACTATTTTATTATTTATTTCCGATTATTAAACATGTACGGTTCGATTATAAATATTGTGTTAATTAAAATAAATTTATGCCGCCGGAAAATTTATAAGACCGTTTTAACAACGAAAAAATATTTACACCGCTAACGGTGTTACATCAGTGTTAAATTTAACACCGCTAATTTTAACACCAGACTTACACCGGTTTTTTTTTACTGTGTATCTAAAAATGATGAATAAAAAATATTTACTTAATGTTAACTTGTTTTCATGTTGCAATAATTAACCTATCTTTTTTCACTGCTCTGTAGTGGTACTGAAAACATTAAGATCTTGAAGTACGCATGCGTTTTGAATTTATTCAAGCGCATGCGTCAAATGCACTTTTCTCCCACTCATGGCGTCATAATTTAATTGCTATTCAAACAACAATAATAATTTTTAATTAATTAACGATAAATAAAAAAAAAAAAAATTAGGAAAGCGGTTCACCCTAAAGGCCATCAAATTGAAAATTTAAGAGTAATCCCAAAAAAAACACTTTTTTCGGTTTTCTTTCGTTCACGATAACTCACGAACGAATCAATCGATTTTGACCAGATTGGCGACGATCGGCGTGGTTTTTCAAGCTTCAGGGCGGATTAGTTTTTAAAGTTGATCAATAGAGCCATTTAAAAGATATTCCAAAAAAACCGATTTCAAAAATGATTTTTTTCTTATTTTTTTTTAGATTTTTCAAGATTTCTTAAAATCTATCGGTCCGAATCGGTTCAAATTCTCAGGAAATCTAAGTTTGAGGGAACTCGTTAGAACGCCGTTTAGTTCGTTCCGATCGGTTCAGTCGTTCAAAAGTTACATACACACACACAGAACGACCTTGTCGAAGAAGTTAAGGATGACATTTCCGATGATCGGTTGTTTATTTGAGCCGATCCCCTGTCTTACCTTTCCAAGGTCTTTGTACCCGAAGGTGTTTTCATCAACCAATGCAACCCCTGATAGCCAAGTTGGTCGCAACTTTCTGTCAATCTACTGCCGCAACTTGTCACCAAGTTGGCAACAAGTGTTGAAAATAAACTCGGTTGACGTCAACTTGTTCGCCAAGTTGTTAGCAAAATGGCTTCTGAAACTTTTTCACATCAAGTTGACGACAAGTTTCTCAAGAAATTTGGCGACATATTGTGGCAGTAGATTGCTCTTTTTCTCAGAAACTTATAGCCAACTTTATACCAACAGTTATGAATTCGGAACTTGACCGCAAGTTGTTGCTAAGTTGGTGGCAACTATCTGACGCCAACTTTGTTGGTATGAAACTCTGGCTATCAGGAACGATTCTGATAAAGATATAATTTGCTCTACCGTCGATTGATATTTCACGATAGTTTTTGGAGAATTTGGCGTTTTTAACAGAGATTACCGGTTCGAGATCCACAATCGATAACCAGTGCAATCTCTTCTATTGTTTTATTTGACGGTACCCTGATAGCCAGCGCTTTCTCAGTAAGTGTTGACTTCCAGCAGTTACGGTTAATTTATACATCAAGTTGGCGGTAATTCTTCTCTCAACAACAGTTGTAAGCAAATTGACGGAAATCTACGGCCGCAACTTGAATACAAGTTAACAATTAAACTTGTAGTTAAATTTCCTTTCAACTTTACTACAATTTGAAGGAAATACTTGTACAGCAAGTTTTGACGTCTATTTGCAGAGTAAGTTATAGGTAACTAATAGGTAATCGCTCGCTTTGCCAACTCTTTCTGTCGAGTTTGCTTCAAATTGCGGACGTAGATTGACAGTAAGTTATAGGTAAGGTGGCTGTCAGGGTAGGCTGCTGCCGTCATCGGGTGAGGTTGCTGAAGCGGGCTCGTCATTATCTTGGTATGGCAAGCGCTCATATACCCTGATAGCCATCTCATACCATAACTTTCAGATTACCTATCCAGTTAGCACAGGTTGACCATCAACCAAGTTGATGTTCAATGGTTTACGTCACTTTTATGTTAACTTCGCGTCAACCTCTGCATTTGCAACAGTTTCCCAGAACTTGACTTTAACTTACGCATCAAGTTAGCGTAAATCTATTGCCGGAATTTTCCGAAAGGTTTGCTCAAAGTTAACGCGAAGTTGCAGAAAGTTAACGTTAACTTCACGTCAACTGTTATAAGTATAACTGTTGCGCCACTGTTAGCGTAAACTTTACCTCAAAGTCCGGCCGCAGGTTTACGTGAACTTCGTTTCGCTTGTGCTAACTGGGTGGTTGTCAGGACAGGGTAGCACGTAATTGACTGCAAGGTTGGTTGTTGGTGTATTTAAGAAATCTACTATTCTGACTGCCAGAAGGTATATGTTTTCATATTTTGTTGATAACATGACGCGTCTGTTGTTTGACCGTTGATAAGGTCATATTAATACTTACTGACAATATATAATATAGTACACAAATAGTACCAATCAGTCTTGCAGTAATTTTTTGTACCGATAGACAGAAACAAATACAAAATAGATGACTCTGCCTAGAACAAATTGAACATATTGACTATTTACAAAATATTTACAAATTATCATTTTACACAATTTGAGCGTAATTTACTGTTTGATCATAGATATTGTTTTTAGACACATCATTCTATCTGTTCATGATCTTTTTTTGTAATCAATTTCAAAATAAAGACATTATCTTAACTCCCAGACCAATTAATTTTTTTAAATGAAACGTTTGATTTCCGTTTTCGAAGAAATTATCCAGTTGTTAATTCGACGATCTATTAAAAAACAATAACTATCTTTTGGAAATTTCATTTTGAATTTAAAAAACAATACGTTTATGTATATATGATTTTTATACGAGACTAAATAAAAACATTGATGAAATTATCTTATCCCCTATCGACGCAACGTCGGATTTTTGTATATTTTTTTAGTGAACATATAGAAACTACTGTATGACCTTCATGTATGACACCACAAATTGATGAAAGAAGAAATATATATCTACAAATATCATTTTTGTGACCTTCGGAGATATTCCCATATCTCATATAACACATGTGACGCCAAATTGTTCACACTTCAACTTGACCCTTTTGGTTAAAATATTTATGTTATAATTTTTCATTAAAAACCATACGATGCTAAACAAATTTTCCATATAACCTGAAAAAAAAATTATTTTCATTCATCTTTTTGTTTATATTTTCAAAATTAAGCTTACGTATATGCTTCATGAAAAATATCCACGTAGGTATTAATTTTGACACAATAAAATGTGTTTGTTTTCAATTTTTTTTTTAACTTTTAATTTTTTTAATAGTGCGATAAGTATTACAAAGTTGTTCACATGTGACTAACATTTTCTAAACCTTAACGATTAACTAGAAATTTTCTTGTCCTTCAAAAAGATGCATATTTTTTCAATGAAAATATATTTTTGAATTAAGAAATCGGTACTTTGCAATACAAAACACTTTTCCGAAAAGTTTTATATTGTATTAAAGTCAGTATAATGATATTACATATTTTTTATTTTTATTGATCTAAGTCTTTGACTTGATTATCTAATTTTTAAATATTTTATCACATTATACATCGATTAGTATAGAACATAAATATTATGACCAGTCGAAAAAGAAAAGCAGTCTGCAGATGTGCATAAAAGAATACGAATTTCCCTACATTTGTTTCGGCTTAGTGAATGGGTACCATCTGCAAAGACTTAAAGTGTACGGATTGAAAAGAGCTTCTTAAGACATCATCGCTTTTTTCATGGACAATAAAACAGAACAAGGTCAGGAGCTAAACCTACTTTTGTCTCTTAAGAAGTTTCTCTATGGTTTTTCTCCTATTAAATTATGGAAAATAGAGCCTTTACCCATGTGACGAAAAAGTGTAAATAGTTGGATGCTATAAAAAAATGGAAGAAATTGATCTTACATTGACGTGTAAAAATCGGAAATTATTGTTAACTCTAAACAGACTAGATTTAAAGCTTCTTAAAATTTTATGAATTTTTAAATCTCAAAAATATTTTCTTCTACAAATCAAAATGTTCATGACGGTTCAAAAAAAAATCAAATTAGGCGTTGTCATCTATGGTCCAATACTTTGAATTCGAAAAAATTTTATTACTTTCTATCGAAAAATTATAAACTTTTGAAATGCTTAACAAAAGTTTTGAAGTTGATCATTTGGGAGGGTCAAAGAAATTATGAAAAAATATTTTTTTCATTTCAGTCGATCGAATGAAAATTTAACCACCTATTATTTTACCAAAATTGACAGCTTCTCGATTCGAATGATCGAAGTTTTAAAAAAATGAAAAAAAAAAAAAAAAAAAAAACAGGTACAAGATCAACAGCTGAAATTTTTAGACACCTCCGACTTACGAGATTAAATGTTTTCCAGATTCATTCAGTAGAATATAGATGAAAAAGCAAAAATCGAATTGCCGATTCACATGGAAGTGAAAAAAAAGTAATGAAAAAATCCATCGTATATAGTATAAAAGCTCGATAGTGCGACATCAAAAGACGACGAGAACGGATACGCATAAGCTATGAGATATGTAGAGGGGTTCTTGGTTTTTCGTTTGTGTGAAATAGTCATCAAAGAACCGCGGATGGATAAATGTAAGCGGTCGTTTAGTGTAAAGTCAGCACTCATTTTATTTACAACCTTTACTTTTTTGTAGGAGCTTTTTTACTTTTATATTAATAATAAAGTTTATTGCTAAATTGCTTATCGTTATCTATTATTTGCTGTTAATACTTTCTTATGTAGATATAATAATTATTATAAATTACTCTCACTTGTCCGTAATTACTTTGTCTTTGATTTTTATTTACAAAAACAGTCAAGCCTGTAAGCTATTTCTAAAACTTCTCGGTATCTTTGAGTTCGGAACGTTTAAATGCATGCGTCTATACATTGTTGACTTTTGCGAGTTCAAAAATGTAACTTCTGATGAATTAAAAATTCAAGCGGTTACTGCAAAAAAATTTTTTTTAGCACCAAAATAAAAATAATTTGAGAAGCCGATTATACTACAGGTAAGTTATTGAATCTCGACTATAAATAATCAAGTTTTCACTTGATATAAATCAGTAATTGGCCAGTGACTTGCAAGTCAAGTAGAATTGGCCAAAAGCTCGATGTGATTTGTATTATAGTGATTTGATTTGAAAAAAAAAAAAAAAAAAAAAAAAAAAACAATTTTAGATAGACAATTTGAGAATTTTCATCCTAAATTGTTTTCTCCTAAATCTAGAAAACTTTTTTTCAACAAGCAAGTTCAGCTAAGAAAAAAAATTGTTGAAAACTTCCAATCAATTAACTTTTGTCTCAACAATGTCCATAATTTTGAAAAGAAATTTTTTCTCTTACTATATTTCAAAGGGATTTAGATCAACACAAGTTCTATCGATTAATTTTTCATTTATATGCATTCTCATGCAAATGCTAAGATAACTATTATATGAGTTACTAAATAAGATTTTGCAGATATGAAAAGGTATTGAAATATAAACGGACAAAATATATCAACGAAACAAGAGATGTTAACTGAAATAATTTCAGCAGACAGCGTGGCACCAGACAGACTAAACTACTAGAGGGGATTGTCCCCAACGAAAGCAATAAGGAAGTTTCCTGCTGGTTAAAAAAACACAAGAGTTGCTAAATATCGGTATATGTCCCCTTTATTGCCTGAAAAAAGACAACAATTTTTACACTTTTTTGACTCTTTTCTCTGCTCTCCTAAATCGAAATAGTGACTATAGTGACTATTCACTATTTTTGCACTGCAGAGTAGATCACTAATTCAAATAGTGGTATACTTTTCACTACTAAATAGTGAATAGTCACTATTTTATAAGCGACAGTCACTATTTCGATTGAAGAGAGTGTGTTTCAAAAATTTAGGGTAATTTTATTCGTTACAAAAAAAAATTTTTGCATTTATATGAATACATTTTTCACATTAATTAATAGCTATCGTTAATGACAAAATTATCAAGCATCCATACCATCTAAATATTTACGTGCTCATATTGACTTCTAATATATGTCAAGCCTAGTGACCAAAAATAAAACCAATATCATAACCCACATAAGTAGATTTTAGCTTTAATCTAGATAAATATTAAAATTTTTTTTAGTTCTTGGCAGTCGGATGTTGTTTTTTCTTTTTAAATATATGAATGCAAAAATCTATACCTGAGTTTAAATCCGTACTTGACCGGTTTTATTTTTTTCAAAACTTTTTTCAAAGCATATACAGAGAATTAGTAATGAGGGGGACTGATTGTGTACGTTAATAAACTCACACCTCGTTCATATGCCTTGTTACTCCCTTTTTCAAAGTTCTCATCGCATGGTAATATATAGTATATAGTCATTGCTGTCAGTTAACGGACACGGCTTATGTACACAAAGAGCATACTTTCCCCTGAATACATGTTCTTACTACTCCTACAAATTTTCATTATATATGTATGTATATACGAATATACTTTGTATAAGTGAGTATGAACTCATACAATGACTATCAAGAAGTACGAGAGGTAGAAAGGTGGGCAAGATAAATATGGCGAGAAGGTCTTTTGTATATGAAATTGAACGGCCATTACGGTAGCATTTCTGCTATAACTTGCTTGGACTTCAAATTAATTTTATTATATTAATATTTTATTTATTAACTTATAACAAAACTTCCGGCAAAGTTGTTGAGTACCGCTATTTATTTAAAGTTCAATTAAGATGCATTTTTCTAGTTGGACAAGATATGTGTGTTGAGTTAGGTTAGAAGAAAGTATAGCGTTGGCAGCTATGATACTACATCGCAGAAATTTTTTATTCTTGTATAAAAAACTCCGTGATGAAGTAGAACACTATTTTTTGTTTATTCCATTCAAACGTAAAAAGATATTTAGATCAAAAAATTTTTCAAAAGCTATTTATTGTTGATGCTTATTTTGAGATAAATTGCTATAATTTCGAATGATTCTCTTGATAGAAACCGAAATCATGGAAAAAATGCAAGATTTTTGTTTACTTCTTTGGAAATCTTTTAGAACGGTTTATACTTTTTAGAGTATTTCTGAGAGAATTTAAAAAAATATTCCCGTGAAAAAAAGTTGCGGAATTCCTTCGGTGATCTGCCGGAAATCCTGAGGAGTTCATACTTTCACACAAATCTGAATTCTAGAAGAATTTCCGATGAATTTCGGATGAAATCGTGAGTGATAATTTTATTAAAAAACATGGTAACAATTGGAAGAAAACTGTCTAAAATCGGTAGGAATTTCACTCCATCTATTTCTAGCTGGAAGTCAGCAAAAATTCCATTGAAAATCCTCCGGGTTTCGTCTGGAATTTCTTGAAAATCCCCCAAGTTATCGTAATTGATACTGAATGGACAAAATTGTTACCCATTTTTGCAAATCTATCAAGGAAACTACGTGAGTTTTCATCAATTACTGAATAAAATCGATAGGACGTTTACTCTGCTCACCTCAAGCCTGGAAACCACAGAAATTCCTACGAAATCCCGCAGAGTCTTCTCTGCAGTTTTTCCGAATTCCCGAAAAAAATATTAATAATACGAGGAGAAAAAAAAATACCCCACTTTCTGGAATGCGTGAAATCCGGAAGAATTCTGGCCAAATTTTAAAGAGTCTGCTTCGGAATTCCTTCAGAGTTCTCCAAGAATCATTTATAAATTAAAGAATAAACTACAATTCGTCATTCCATATAAAAACTGTATCTAGCCCAATCTACTAAAATCCAGCTAAAATTCTGCACAGGAAATAGCTTTAAGTAAATCAAAAATGTCATATTTGTATTTATTTTTTTTTAACTTCCCGCTAAGAAAATTGAAAATTTTCCACTAAAGGAAAGTTATTGATTTCGGTTCGATTTTCGAAAGTTGAGTTTTCAACGGATCTCCACGTTTTGAGGTCCCAGCCCGAGTCGAAATTTAAATCGTAGATTCAACGTATTGAACGTTCAAATCGTAGATTGAGCGTATTAGACGTTGAAAACGTAGGATCAACGTATTTTTCGTTAAAAACGTATGTTGAACGTACCCGACGTATTACAAATGTGAAAATAACCAATAATCGTCACCGTCTATTGCGGACATTAATGTTCTGCAATTAATATCCATTTATCGCCCAAAGTCTGGCTGTTCTTGGCCAATTATTGTTATTTTATAATAACACAAATTTGGGTTTTCGGAGATGCATTACGCGAAGTATAATATTTAAAAAATAAAAAAAGATATTGTAATGTTCATTTAAGATTATTATCGATCCAAATAGAAGTTATACCCGCTAATTCCATAGCTGAGCGCTTAAAATTGTACTTATGACATTTTTGAGATTTTTGAGCTCAAAATATAATTTATGTGATATTTTGAGCTCACTGAGTTCGGAGAGATAATATTTTGATGCATTTGAGCTCTCCCAGCTCAAAAGTCTGATAGAAGTTTCATAGAACACTATTTTTGGATTTTTCAAATCGCAATAACTTTTGAATGGATCAACAAATTATCACGCGGTTGGCGGCATTCGACGCAGTTTTATCATCCTCATAAGTGATTTTCAGGTTTTAATTGATCGAATCGAAAATTTAAGAGTAATCCCGAAAAAACACTTTTTTCGGTTTTTTTTCGTTCACGATAACTCACGAACAAATCAATCGATTTTGACCAGACTGGCGGCGTTAGACGCGATTTTATGGTGTTAAGAGCTGATTAGTTTTTGGAATTGATCGGTAAAGCCGTTTAAAAGTTATTCCAAGAAAACCACTTTTCGAAAAATTTTTTTTTGTAGTTTTTTTGCAATTTCTCAAAATCTACCGGTCCGAATCGGTTCAAATTTTCAGGACATCTAAGTTTGGTCAAGCCCTCTTGAATGGCGCCAACCACGATCAAATCGGTCAAGCCGTTCAAAAGTTATAAAAGGGTTACATACACACACACACGCTTCCTAGGACCTCAAAACGTCAAGATCTGATGAGAACTCGATTTCGAAAAACGGGGTGAAACCAATAACTTCCCGATTTTTGAAAATTTTCAAGTTTCTTAGCGGGAAGTTAAAAATATATAAACTTTTATACAAGATTATCGTAGATCTAAACAAAAATAATGAGTAAATAAAACAAGACAATAAAAATTTTAAATATGATTTCGAAGTTTGACTTGAGAAAAGGATGGCATAATTTTTGAGACAAACATATAACTATTGGAAAGATCAACTATCCCTTATTAGAAAAAGAGATTTAAAAAGATTAAAATTATTTGACAAAATTGAAAAAGATTCGATTTTTACTACTACATAGATGTACACTTTACATTGAGGTAATCTTTTTGAATCTCTTTTTCAAATAAGGGATTAGCCTAAATAGGTTTGGTGCAAATTAAATTTAGAATAAAAAACAATAATCGTCTTCAGACATTTAAAAACTTTATACAAAAATCGACAAAATTGAGTACTAATAAATTTCATAATCTGTATATGTAGTAATAAAATATATTTCAATCATTCAAATAGCTAAGTTGAATTATTCAGTTATATTCCAGCATGCAGCGCAGCCGGTAATGATCGAGACTTTCACGCAGACGAACCAGGTTCGATTCCCACTTCGACATAACCTTTAAAATTTTTTCAGAATATTCGACTAGGATCGACGCTCCTGTGCCACATCTTCTACTACTTGACTTCATAACGCCAATACGATTATAGGAATAAAAAATTCTACGACATGTCGGTTAAATTTTTATTTTTTTTTTTTCATTTTAACATACTCAGCCGATGATCAGCCACTAACGGCCCGATACCTTTTTTTACAATCAGCCGATAATCAACTGCCGTTAATGGGCCGTTGTTAACATTTGAACATTCAGCCGTCCGTGGGCCATTAAAAGTCACCAATGATCGGCCGTCAATCAGTATCCTTCGCCCGTCGATTAGCCATCCGAGGGCCGGTTTTCGAACTTTGTATGGGATGAACTCTAATTAAACTAAGCAGATCAATTATATTGGTAAATGATTTGGAAAAGTTGAAAAATAGTAGAAATGTTTTCAGATCCTCTAAGCCTAAAAAGAGCGGGAAATTTTTGGGCTAGCCCGTATAAAGTAAATGGTTTTTTTTTAACTTTGCTTCTAAGAAGTATTTCCTCCATTGTAGTTGGAAAATAACACTTAGCTGTTAATATAAATTATTTGAAAAGGATATGAAGAAAAAATATTCCCAAATCTAGTACGTCAAACGTGAGAATTTTAAATATTGTTAGAAAGTAAAAGTTAGTACCAGTAAGATACCAGTTTAGTCTTTGGTATTTACTAATAATCCTTAGGATTGCCTTAAATTCGTTTTGTAGTTTGGGAGGAAAAAGTGGGGCAGTAAAGCCAATTGGGCATATTCGATGTTTTGACATAACGCCATTTTTCGGGATAATACTTTAAATGACAGATGCGGGTGGCCCAAGTCAGATCATCATTTTAGACTTTAGAGTTTTAAATTTAAAGGACTTGCCGAAGGTATAAAACGAGTTATAATGTATTGGGAAAAAGGAAAAAAGTAAGCTAGGTAGACTCTTGCTATTCACCAATATAATCCTCAGTTTTAATCCATGCCACCAGAAGGACTTTTAAAGGTATTATACCTTACCTAAGGAAAATTTTAGAAGAACATACACAGTTGATTTTCAAAAAAAATCAGAAAAATAATAAATGCTTTTATTTTATTTTATAACTGAATTTTTTCTCATTGAAATGGGAAGTGAAATAAGTTCAGGCAAAGTGTAAATAAAAAACATTATAGCTTACAGACACTATTCATGAGATCTTTACATCGATGTTTCTTGGATGTGATTTTAATATGAACGTTTTTTTGAGATTTCAATAAGCTTAATAACATGTAAAGAAACAGCGTTTTGGAGCTCAGAAAATTAAAAATTTAAAATAATTCCTGATATGACTTGATATGACCACATCAGACCTAAACTGGTCATATATGACTATATATAATTTTTCGAGCAAAGTTAGTGTTTAAAATCTTTGATGAAGGGCGCATGATCAATGAATTGTGTCTTTACGAGAGCGTTAAGTTTGAGGTATTGAGTTGTAAAACAAATAATTTTTTTTTTACTCTCCTAAAGAGCTTATTTGACAGTGATTTCTAGTTATATCAACTACTTTTTATTTTTATATATTAGCTAAGATGGCCACGTTAGAAAATTTTTTTCGGAGGTCGAAATTTAGACGAAGTTTAGACGAAACAAAATTCGAGGTGACAAATTTTGACTATACTTGGGTGCTAATATATTTTGCTTAGATTATTAATAATAGTTAGTTATTCACAACGTCAAACTTATGATAGATTATCAGCAAACATAAACAATTTTAACCGAACCTAAATACATGAAACTTCTGAATACCTTTAAGTAAAATTATCTTTAGCTCAGAGAGATAATTAAATTCCAAATTATTATTTTTTTTATTAAAAATTTTTATCCAACATACCAAAATAGAGAAAAAAAATTAAGAAAATGAATTTTTTCATTATTTATTGTGCAGATGACCTGTTATGTGTTAACAAATAAGTTCAATTTCGTTTATATATTAGTTTGTTATATAAATATACGAAAATATTTTCTTAATTCTGAAATGGATAGTTTCAAATATATCAAAGAAAACATAAAATAAAACTACTGATGAGTCCAAGCGAATATAATAAGTCTCAAGGTTTTCAAGGGAAACTAACCGAAATGGGTACGAAACATTCACCATATGAGCTTAGCTCAAATTTGGCCACCCCCTGCAGTGTGAATAATATTGTAGCGATTTTTATCATCTATTATTGTAACATAAACACAACAATGAATGACTTAAACTTACGTTTTGCCTATATTCAATACAAGTTCAATTGACCAATTAATACTCTACAAAAACTTAATTGTAGTTTTCGATTGATGTAAATTGAAAACTATTCCACAGATTTTGACACGTATATAAATGAAGGATTCTTCTCAGCACGATATTATTTTTAACCAATGAAATAGATATTTCGGTGAAAATAAGTTGGAAACAGAATAAATTTTGGGTCGACGACTAGCGGTCTATATTTTTCTGTCTTTGGCGCAAAGGAACATCCGGTTCCGGTTTGTTATCTCAAGTTACACGTGCGGGGCCACCCCATTTTCAGAAACATGTGTTTTCAACCCCCAAGTGCAAAACATATCGGTCAAGAAATGGACTAACAAGTTTTTTTAGTATTTCTTAAAAAATATCATTTTAAATCTCAGACGTTTCGACTGATTCAATTTTTCAGAAACTTTACTTTTAAAGTTGAGAAATTTTTAATTTCTATAGCAAGTTATGATAAATTAGAGTTTGTCCAAAGAGTATGCAAGGAGTACACTATTTTTAAACGAAGCTAATTTTTTAAATATACATTTTTTAATTAATATTAAAGCATCTTCGATGCTGAAGAGATTATAATTTTCATGGAAAATTGTAGATAAAAATCTGGAAAACGGTTGACCCTAAAGACCATCCCTGCAACTTCCCGCTAATTCCATATCTAAACGCTTAAAATTGCACTTATGACGTTTTTGAGCTCTTCGAGCTCAAAAATATAATTTGTATGTGATTTCGAGCTCTTCGAGATCAAAAGTCTGATGAAAGGTTAAAAAAACCACTATTTTTTGAAATTTCAAACTGTCATAACTTTGGAATGAATCAACTGATTTTTACACGGTTGGCGGCAATTGATGCAATTTTTCATGACCTTTGAAAGAATCGACAACAAAAATTTTTGAGATGAAATATTTCGGAGTAATTGCAAAAAAACACTTTTTTCGGTTTTCTTTCTTTCACGATATTTCTCGAACGAATCAAACGATTTGGACCGAATTAGCGGTGATCGGCGTGGTTTTTCAAGGTTAAAAGCTGATATAAGTTTCTGAAGTTGATCGATAAAGCCGTTTAAAAGTTGTTCCAAAAAAACCACTTTTAAAACAAAATTGTTTCACAGTTTTTTTGAGATTTCTCGAAATTTATCGATCCGAATCGATCCAAATTGTATTCAAAATCTAAGTTTGGCCCAGCTCTTTCAAAAATTTACATACATGTTATTTTTGCTGATTTCATAATTTATAAATTGTTTTTATTGCGGGATTGCGGGAATGTAACAGATTAAAGTGAATGCATTGTCCAAACACTAAATATGTAAAAAAAAATTTTGTCTACTTATTCAAATAGAATTTGTAAAAAGTATGCTAAATTTGTTTTCTATAAAAATTTCATGTTACTGAGAAAATTTTTAACAACAGAAAAATTCTTCGCACTTAAAGCTAGACAAATTTCTGCTTTAATTATGAAACTTGCAATGACTTTAACTAGAAATTTCAATGCTCATTTGGAAACTGTGCAAATCAAAACAATACTCCAGTTAAATTTCAAGTCTAGATTTAAAAATGCAATTCTATAAAGCGCTCAGCGAAGCGGCTGGGTATAACAGCTAGTTATAATTATACTTTATTTGAAAGATTAATAATCACGCCTTATGATCTTTTTTACAGTAGCAGCTCAATGGAATAAAATAACAATAGCCGTGTAATATGCGATGGATATTATATTAATGTGTGAAATCGGTTATATAAACGTTACTCGGTAGGTTTTTACGATAGTATTAAACAATTTGACATAGCTTGAAATTTCAATTTAAACTTGAATGGTATACTTTTTAATACACTAATCGAAGTGATTCAAAAAAGAGATTCTTTCAACATTGTTATCTTTATTCTCTTTTTTTTTTCTTGCTCTTCTGATGAACTGACAATGGAGAGATTGGACGAGTTATCTGTCAGATTTTCAGGGTGACATTAAATAAACGAGTAAATAATTTTTGTCACGTTCGGTGGCCGAAGAGTGACTATTGTGCCAGTCTCAAATAGGATTATATTAAGCTGTTTCATGGTGAGAAGAATGGAGTCAAATCGAAGAGTAAGGTGATGTTTTGGTAGGAGAGCGACGTGAGACCTCTAGTGAGCCACGAGACAACCGGAAAAAAAAAAAAAAAAAAGTAAGTGGCAACACGTTTCACTTAAAGTTGACAGGTGAATGCTCTTTTTTCATCTATTCGTTCATTCTCTAAACTGTTGTAAACACAATTCCTCAATATTCAACGAGTTTGTTCATCTTTTTATAATGCACATTATTTTCCCACGGATGTATTTTTTATCTAGTCTACCACGTAGATATGTACGTTCCGAGCTAGTAAAAATTTTTAATTTTTTTAAATACACTATTCGATCATACATACTGTGTATCTATAGATATACGTAGATGATAGATATGCATATATATATATACATACATCGTCGGGTGTATGTCAGTACGAGTCGATTTATTTTAGCTAACCGATATTTCCATCCGCCCGAAAATTCAAATCGTAGCTATGAGCCAAGAACAACAGTAGCGAGAGACCATCATGTTTTTCTCATTTATCTTTTGACTTTCTTTTTTTATTTTATTCATAAATTCTCAAATCGTATTTTATTTAATTAAACTATTTTCGATCACAAATATGAATACAAATTTTAACGAAATGTATTTTTTAATTTTGAGAATTGCTTTAATAAAGAATATAATTAAAAAAAAAAATCTCTAAGCTTTTAAACTTATTGAATGAGGTAAATTTCGATCTTCAAACCCGTGAAAAAAATTTTCTGACATGGCCTGATATGCGCACATATAATTTTTGATGTAGCTTGATATGAAAATTATTTAGATCACGATATATCCGCCATAAATGTCCTGAAGAGGCCAGTATTTATATATAAGGACATGTATGGTCATACACTGTAAGGAATTTTCTTTAAAAATTACCGTTAGATTCACGATAATCGTGGGATAGATGGCATGACCTAATCATTTGTCGGCGAGTGAGATAATTATTAACTGTTTTAACCAAAAATTTTATTAGTTTTTCAGTAAATTATACAATGTCTACGATAAAAGAAATGCATTTTTTCGTAATTTACATTCCAAAAATGGTTATAAATAAAAAGGCTGAATTATGTCCCATGATTGCGGTGAATTTAAAGAAAATTTCTCTCCGTGGATCGAAAAATTAGACATGCGCATTTCAAAAAAATTTTTTACCGGAACTTGAAACAAAATCTCTTATTTTAAACTTTCATCCCAACCTCTAAAAAACTAAGAATCTGATAGACGGTCGAGTTGGGCGCTATTCCTTGAAATTCGCGCTTTCTTCGAGCTTTAATAACGCTTGAAAATTTTCCAATTGGTTAAATTTGAACTCTCCAAGCTCAAAGGATCTTAGAAGTGTTTTAAATCTATATTTTTTTGATATATATTTTCAAACAGCAATAATATTTAAACTCGTCATTCGATTTTTCAATTTCTTAACAACATGGAACACAATTTTTAAGCATAAAAAATGTACAGATTCTTGAGTCAATTTGGCCAGAATTTGAGTAGTATCTAAAAAAAACATTTGACGACATTTGACACAGTTTTTTAAGTCCAAGAATGTATCGGTAAGATTTGGAGTTGATCAGCCAATAAGTTTCAAAGTTATTTAGATTTTTTTCGGTTTTTATTTTTTGAGTATTTTTGAGATGACTTAATCAATTAATTTCAAAATCGTATCGCTCATCTTGATTGGTTGATTTGTTCCAAACGGAGGTTTTGAGGTTTTGGGAACGAGTTCCTAAAACCTCAAAACGTGCAGATGTGATGAAAACTCGCATTCTCAAAATTAGACCGAAATCATTTATTTCTTATATACTTTTGAAAATTATTATTTTTAAAGCAGGAAGTAGTTAAAAAAAACTTAATTTTTAGGCCTCAGTAGAGCCATGCCTTGGCGCGTTGGCGCTTAAGGCATGCAATAAAATTTTAGTAAACTCATAATCTCAATCATACAAAGTAGTTTTGATTAAAAAAAAAAAAAAAAATTCAATATTACACAATAAACTTGTCTACTATAAATAATGCATTATCATTTTAATTTACTTTGAGTGAAACTCAAAATAATACTTATCAGTAACTTAATGTCATCAAATACACTTTCAATCATGATAATAAGTTAAATATAATATCAAAAAATATCAGTGATTTGTTGAAAGCTGAAAAATTTAATGCAGCAGCGTAAAATTTAAACATCACAGATTATAAATAATGAATATAGACCAAGAATTAAATAATCTTGAAGTTTTACATAAAAAATACAATTAATGTGGAAAGAATTCAACGGAACAGAAAATTCAGCTATAGATAAATAAACATAAGAGTTTTTTTGATTAAAAAATGGAAAGCTGTAAACGAAGAATAAAATAAGTATTTTTAATATTTGTTTATTATGTTTTAAAGACGATAACAATAATAATGTTGGCTTTTGTATTATTAATTTCATGAAAGAACGATTATTCGAATGAATAGATAACGATTACGCAAGGTCATTAAGCCATGAAGTATGAGGAATCAATCTAATTTATTATGTGTCACTCAGAAGCATCCTCGGTGACAAGCTGTCAGTATATAATAGCATACAATAATTTGCTCTAAGACTAGAGCATTAGAATAAAAGTAATTATAAATTTTGTTAAGACAAAAATGACTTTTATCTATTATACTGTCTGAAACAGATAAGGAGGTATGAAAACTAGTTCGATATTGAACACTGCTACAGTCGTTACACGGAGAAAAAAATATCGTTAGAATAAGGATACTTATTGTTATTCTGACTATACGCTGTATAGTCATTTTTTTTAGAGATACGCTGTATAGCCAATTCAGGTATCCAGCGGATCATCAAAATGACGATCCGTAACATTATTTTAGCGTTACATTTAGTCAATTCAACTAGACAGATCCTCACGTTAACAAAACAGTTGCCTGTTTTGACGAAACTACATATATTTACAAGAGCTATTCTCCGTATGCTTAAGTCAAACAAATGAATCCTTAAATCAGAAATCCGGATCGTTATTTTAAGAAAACGTCATTTGAGGATACGTTGGATAGTCATTTTAGCAATATTTTTTTTTCCGTGTAGATATATTCTTTGATTCAAACATTAACTTAAAAAAACAGAATCCCAAAAATATGACTAAGCCTGCATGGTTAACAGCGGAATTTATAGAACGCATTCTCAGTGATGCTGATAAAGATTATTCGATTTCTATAAAAAATATTGAGGTGAAATTAGCGACAAGCAAAGGTGATAATTACTGCAGTGAAATGTACCGAGTTTACTTTGATCTGACGCGTGATGATGCTAAAAAAATAGTTTCCAAAACTAGCACGATTTTAGTAAAAGTTGCCTCAACAGATCTACAGATACACAAAGAATTAGTGAGGGATATAAATAAAAGATTGCTTAATAATACCAATTAATAATGATTCTAGCTGTGTTTTATTTTATCTGTTTCAGATCGAGGATATTAATATCGTCGACAATGAAATAAAGATGATGACTTGCACTTTGAAGGACATGGAATCAGTACTAAAGGACACTAAATTAAGTGGAAGATGTTACTATACTCAACGCAGCAATCCTCCGGTTTTAGTTCTCGAAGATTTGGCTCCCTTAGGATTCCGTATGGCTGACCGTCAAAATGGTCTTGATCTCTGTCATTCTGTTTTGGCGATACGAAGACTAGCTAAATTTCATGCGAGTTCTGTATTTGTTATTGAAAAGGTTAGTTTCGCATAGCTCTGTTTGATTTGTTGATAATGTATATTGACTTTCTGTAAGTTTTTCATAGAACCCAAAAGTTAAGAAGCTTTACTCCAAAGGATTGTTCGACACTCGCTGTCCTCCGGAATTGTGTAAACTATTCGTGAATGGAGTAAAAGCAATGACGAAAGCAGCTGAGTCCTGGTCAGAAGTGAGTAAGCAATGTGTTGAAAAGCTAAAAAACTTGCAAAATGCAGCTTATTCTAAAGCTTGCGAAATAGGAAAGCTCAGAGAAGATGAGTTCAATGTTATCAACCACGGAGACTGTTGGGTAAATAATATGATGTTCAAGTACGATGATAAAGGGAACGTTATAGATCACATCTTTGTAAGTAATTTTGATGAGTTAGGATTAATTGATGTATTTTAATAAATAATTTGATGAGTTAGGATTAATTGATGTTCATTTGCAGGTTGACTTCCAAATTTGCGTTTACGGAACTCCTGCATTAGACTTACAATATTACTTGAACACGAGTCCGCGTGAAGAGGTGCTAATATATCATAAAAATTTACTAATTGAAGAGTATCAAAAAACACTGTCGTCGACAATGAAAAAAATTGGCTGCGAAACTTGCGCCCCTAGTTTGGAACATCTTAAAAAAATATTATTGGAAAGAGAGTTTCTCGGTTTTGTGGTTGCTTCTGTAAATCTACCGATCATGATGGTTGACAAAGATCACGCACAAGGGCTTGATGAATTGGCGAGTGATGGAGAGTTCAGCCCCAAAGCCTACAGCAATGAAGCTTATAAGATCAAGATGGTTAGGAGACTCAAAGAGTGGAATGATCTTGGAATTTTTGATTGAAAATAATACGAATAAATATAATCTTATTATGTATACATATTAGGGTGGGTCAAAAAATCGAATAATTTATTTTTGACTTTATACTCTGAAAAATAGGTTCGTAGACACCTAAAAAGAATTCTCTCTAAGTATAAGCTCTTAATTATAACGGGAAGGTCCTCTGCTTTGCGGGTTTCTATTTTTTTCGAATAATCAGATAAAAAAATTTATATCTCGCTTCCAACTGCTTGGAAAAATATTTCGTGGCATAGATTTTGTGAGAAATTGAATGCTTTACAAAAAAGGTATCTTATGACTTTTTCAAAAACTCAACCAATTAAAAGATATTCATAATTGAAGTTTGGCTATTTTAAGGAAAATATTCGTTTTTATTATGAATTTTATAAATCGATGAAAAAAAATTATTTCGGATTGCGAAACTCATGATTTTGTAGGAAATTTACTGCTCTACAAAAATGGTCTCTTATGATTTTTTGATTAAGTGAAGCCGTTACGAGATATTCATCGTCAAACATTAACGAATATCAATATTTCCAGTTTTTGATCAATAATTCGATAAATTTTAATTTAAACTATGAGTTTCAGGAAAATTTACATAAATTTAAATTTCTATCATAAAAGTCACTCCTACAGGAGTTATTTGTTCAAAAATTCACTAAGAAGTTTTTGTTCTAATGATATTTTTTGTAAGCTTTATTTGTAATAATTTAAAATGTCAATTGCATTGGCATTTCATATTATTACAGTTGTTTAGTATGTATTTTCAAATTTTATTCTACCAATTATACATAAATTTTTTTGTGAGAGAGGCTTTTTGTTCTGAATTACATTACTTCTTCTGTTGGTACTCTAACGCTAGCGCCACCTATGTTGTATTTCTTAACTATCTTCGTTGTCTACTTGTTTATCAGTACATTTTCAGTGCTCCAAAAACTCATCATTTCGTATACATGATAATAACAATTTTTTCGAAATAAGGCATTTTCTCATTATATAAATTCATTTATTATCAATAATTCTACAATGAATAAAGAAATACGTTTAATCGGTATACCTGTGCAAAAACTCACTAACCCTAAGTTACCAAAAGTGAAAGAGGTTATGAGAGAGTTTTTCTATCAACTTAAAGTTTTAAAGTTTTCAATCAAACAAAGTGCAAAAAATTCAGCTGACAAGGTTATTGAATTGAGTGAAGCTCCTAATGTAGTCAAAAAAATTCTCCGTTTTCATAGTGAGTGGTTGAAATTACAAAAAGATTTTAATAAGAAAAGTGATAAGGTAAAGGAAAAGGAGTTTCAGACTGATCTTGAACAATTATTCGACATTGTAAGTAAAAATTCCCTAAAAGGGGTGGATGATAACATTAGGAAGTTGTATTTGGATCAAAAATTCTGTACACACAAAGAGATTCTTTCGAATATTGTACCTGCGTCAAACTCAACTACAGATATGATGGAAATCGATGAAAGCAGTAAGTATCTGAAATAAATAATTGTTATAAATTCAGTTAGGAGTGTAAAACTTCCTTTATATTTATTATAAACAATGAGAATATCATTTTTCTACTTAACTTGCATTATAAATATCAGTATTCCTACGTATGACATTTGACTCCACGGTATCTGGTACTCATGTTTAATTGCTTCTCATCATAATGAATAAGTGTTGGAAAATTTGTCTGTTTAATTTAAAAATGAACTCTTATTACAGACTTGAATCAACCGTCTACCAGTCATGGGATTGTTTTAAGTGGAAAATCAGAATCATTCTCGACGCATACATTAAGTGGAACTACAAATTCTGGATCTGATTTGGAGTATGAACCCCCAATTCCGACAAAACGAGCAAAAATAAATGTCTTAACTCCTAAAGTCGTTTCTGCACTTGACAGAGCTAATGTCAGCAGTAGAAACGCGATGTTCATTATTGCTCCGGTTTTATCAGCTGCTGGTATAAAAATTGAAGATACAACGCTCAGCTATAGGTCCATCCAACGAGCTCGTATGGTTCAAAGAAAAGACATTGCTCAAGGATTAAAAGACAATTTTAAAACACACGATAAATACGTAGTGCATTGGGATGGTAAAATGCTAAATGATCTAATTGAATCCAAATCTGTGGAACGACTACCGGTTCTTTTAACTGCGTATGGTACTGAACAATTACTTGGAGTTCCAAAAATGAATTCTGGGACGGCAGTTAATCAAACATCCGCCATTTTATCAACATTGAGTGAATGGGGTATTATAAAGTATGTCAAGGCGATGTGTTTTGACACTACCGCTGTTAATACAGGTAATCAATCAATTACAAAAAATATTTTATTGTTGTCAGTCTAGTTTAATTTCTATTTCTTACTAAATTTTACTATCAAAATGTATTAATCGTTTACTCGTTTAGATTTGAAATATAACCATTGATTTTTCTTAAATACTAAATTCAACGATAGTCATCTATTATTGTTCTACAGGAATTCACAACGGTACATGTAAGGAAAATTGAAAAGATTTTGGGAAGAGAGTTGATCTGGTTATCATGTCGTCATCTTCACTCAATGTTGATAAAATGGCGGATGTTTGATTAACTGCCGTCCCAGAATTCATTTTTGGAACTCCAAGTAATTGTTCAGTACCATACGCAGTTAAAAGAACCGGTAGTCGTTCCACAGATTTGGATTCAATTAGATCATTTAGCATTTTACCATCCCAATGCACTACGTATTTATCGTGTGTTTTAAAATTGTCTTTTAATCCTTGAGCAATGTCTTTTCTTTGAACCATACGAGCTCGTTGGATGGACCTATAGCTGAGCGTTGTATCTTCAATTTTTATACCAGCAGCTGATAAAACCGGAGCAATAATGAACATCGCGTTTCTACTGCTGACATTAGCTCTGTCAAGTGCAGAAACGACTTTAGGAGTTAAGACATTTATTTTTGCTCGTTTTGTCGGAATTGGGGGTTCATACTCCAAATCAGATCCAGAATTTGTAGTTCCACTTAATGTATGCGTCGAGAATGATTCTGATTTTCCACTTAAAACAATCCCATGACTGGTAGACGGTTGATTCAAGTCTGTAATAAGAGTTCATTTTTAAATTAAACAGACAAATTTTCCAACACTTATTCATTATGATGAGAAGCAATTAAACATGAGTACCAGATACCGTGGAGTCAAATGTCATACGTAGGAATACTGATATTTATAATGCAAGTTAAGTAGAAAAATGATATTCTCATTGTTTATAATAAATATAAAGGAAGTTTTACACTCCTAACTGAATTTATAACAATTATTTATTTCAGATACTTACTGCTTTCATCGATTTCCATCATATCTGTAGTTGAGTTTGACGCAGGTACAATATTCGAAAGAATCTCTTTGTGTGTACAGAATTTTTTATCCAAATACAACTTCCTAATGTTATCATCCACCCCTTTTAGGGAATTTTTACTTACAATGTCGAATAATTGTTCAAGATCAGTCTGAAACTCCTTTTCCTTTACCTTATCACTTTTCTTATTAAAATCTTTTTGTAATTTCAACCACTCACTATGAAAACGGAGAATTTTTTTGACTACATTAGGAGCTTCACTCAATTCAATAACCTTGTCAGCTGAATTTTTTGCACTTTGTTTGATTGAAAACTTTAAAACTTTAAGTTGATAGAAAAACACTCTCATAACCTCTTTCACTTTTGGTAACTTAGGGTTAGTGAGTTTTTGCACAGGTATACCGATTAAACGTATTTCTTTATTCATTGTAGAATTATTGATAATAAATGAATTTATATAATGAGAAAATGCCTTATTTCGAAAAAATTGTTATTATCATGTATACGAAATGATGAGTTTTTGGAGCACTGAAAATGTACTGATAAAAAAGTAGACAACTAAGATAGTTAAGAAAAACAACATAGGTGGCGCTAGCGTTAGAGTACCAACAGAAGAAGTAATGTAATTCAGAACAAAAAGCCTCTCTCACAAAAAAATTTATGTATAATTGGTAGAATAAAATTTGAAAATACATACTAAACAACCGTAATAATATGAAATGCCAATGCAATTGACATTTTAAATTATTACAAATAAAGCTTACAAAAAATATCATTAGAACAAAAACTTCTTAGTGAATTTTTGAACAAATAACTCCTGTAGGAGTGACTTTTATGATAGAAATTTAAATTTATGTAAATTTTTCTGAAACTCATAGTTTAAATTAAAATTTATCGAATTATTGATCAAAAACTGGAAATATTGATATTCGTTAATGTTTGACGATGAATATCTCGTAACGGCTTCACTTAATCAAAAAATCATAAGAGACCATTTTTGTAGAGCAGTAAATTTCCTACAAAATCATGAGTTCCGCAATCCGAAATAATTTTTTTTCATCGACTTATAAAATTCATAATAAAAACGAATATTTTCCTTAAAATAGCCAAACTTCAACTATGAATATCTTTTAATTGGTTGAGTTTTTGAAAAAGTCATAAGAGACCTTTTTTGTAAAGCATTCAATTTCTCACAAAATCTATGCCACGAAATATTTTTCCAAGCAGTTGGAAGCGAGATATAAATTTTTTTATCTGATTATTCGAAAAAAATAGAAACCCGCAAAGCGGAGGACCTTCCCGTTATAATTAAGAGCTTATACTTGGAGAGAATTCTTTTTAGGTGTCTACGAACCTATTTTTCAGAGTATAAAGTCAAAAATAAATTATTCGATTTTTTTGACCCACCCTAATACATATTAGAGTGTCTCAAAAAAATCGAATATTTTTTTTTTTTCAATGAACCTTGAGAAATGGTCAGAGTATCTTTTAGAAAAAGATCCTCTGAAAATATGAGCTCTTAATATTAATATTTAGAGACTACTTTAAGATTGTGTCCAAGAAATAAAAAAAAAAATTGGAATTAATTGATTATTTAATAATTGTATTTGCATAATAGTAGTTGCAAAAAAAACACAGTTCTAAAAATTTCAAGATCTTTTAAAATCAGTACAAGATATTATACAAAAAAAAATTGAGCCAAAGTTTTAATGTCGATCTTTATTTTTGATTCATGTTCAAAAATCAAAATTTGGCCTTTTTCAAAATTTTACTCCAAAACATTTTTTTTCAATAACCTCAAGCGTACCCTTTCAAACAAACGAAAGGTAATTTCTGTATCTATAACAGCGTTTGAGATATTACAAAAACAAAGTTGAAAAACTGGAAAAATCGCAAAATTTTGAATTTGCAAATCTTTTGAAAAAAATTTTTTTTCTGAGTTATGTTAAAAAACACTTGTTCCCAAATTTTCCGCCAACGATATCTCTCGAACCAATCATTCGATTTTCACGTTCTTGGCAGCGATCGACGTGATTTTTCAAGTCAAAATTATTTCTTATAATTAAAAACAATCAAGGAAGACATGTCGGAGTTATGTAAAAAAAAACACTTTTTCCCGAATTTTTCGTTTACGATATTTCACGAACGAATTAACCGATTTCGATTGCGTTGACGGTGATTGATGCAGTTTTTCAAGCTTAAGAGCTGACTAGTTTTTAGAATCGATCAGTAGAACCGTTTAAAAGTTACTCCAAAAAAACAGTTTTTCAAATTTTTCATTTTTGAGATTTCCCAAAATCTACTAGTTTGAATTACCTCAAATAGTATAAAATATCTAGGGGCAAAGAAACTTTTTCGATTGCCGCTGTTTTTGTTCAAATCGGTCAAGCCGTTCAAAAGTTATGAAAGGTTTACATACACACACACATACATACGTACAGACGTACGGACATCATCGTAAAAATAGTCAGGGAAGCTTCTTAGGGCTTCCAAACATCGAGATCTGTTGAAACCTCGATTTTTGCAAAACGGGGTAAAACCAATAACTTCCCGATTTTTGAAAATTTTCAATTTTCTTAGCGGGAAGTTAAAAAAAAAACTATTTCCTTACCATATTATTTTTAAACGTAGGTATTTGAGACTTATTTGATGATTTTAAAATAAAAGAAATTAAAGGATTGTTGATATTTCTGAAAGAAGATAATATTTTAAATTAATGTTACTGCAAATGCATCTTAGTCTAAATGAAAAATAATTCTTTTGAATGTAAAACTTTTTGCTCTTTATCTAAAAGGTTTATTTTCTTGAATCGAGAATTGATTTCTTAGGCTAAGAAAACCTAATATCTTGAAACAAGAGTGCAAGTTTAGAGAGAACGTTTTTTTATTTTTTTTTTTTTTTTTCTAAACAAACAACAAATTTTTCTGAAATTGACCTAAAATTTGACAAAGATCAGTTATTATCATAAACCTAGGTATGCTTAATATATTAGCAGATTAACCATAGCTGGTGGGCTCGAAATGACGTAGCAAGTTGAGAGCCTATCTTTGGATACTTATAATCATCATACCAATTTAATATCTTTTTCCATTGAGTGTGTGCCTGTGGATACCCAAATCCACCTAAGTTCAAGCCCTTAGTCACTTTTCTGTCCAACGTGTTTCTATAATTCATTCAACTTTTTCATTTGCTCCTCTACTTCTTTTTTGTTCATTTTTTCATATGAGTTGAGTTCTTTTACTATGCATGACTCAAGTGAATTCGAAAGCAAAGTAATATGGGTTGTGAGGAATTTTATTTTCGACAGTTAAGAATCTCTATTGCATTTATACGTTTTCAACTTGACAAATGAGATTCTTGGTTATTATTACTATTATTATTATTTTTTTTTTTCAATTGAATAAATACATGTTTTGAAGTATTTATTGTTACTTTTTTTTTAATTAGTTATTAAAAATACAGTATTTCCTGTGGATAAAAATGTACTTATTTAACACATCATTCATGTATAAAATACTGAATAGAATATTCCGATGAATGAAGATTTTTTTTAATTCAACGTCAAATATTTAACTACCTCAGACTTCAGTATATTCACTTCTAGAAATTCGTTGTCATCATTATACATTCCTTTACTTTTACAAATCTTTCCAATACTATAATATAGAGTTCGATATTACATGAGTCTTGAGATTCTTCCAGACTGCTTGGCGACTACAGATGACTTAAGTTTTAAATACTTTGAAACACTAGAAGCAAACCTAGGGTTGGGGAAAACAAGACTAGAAACTATATAGGCTATTGAAAAAAAACGAAAACATTTAACACATTTGTATGTGAGACCCACATGTACTAGTCACGTGTCAAGAGCGGAATGCTTTTCCGGTTTTAACTAATGTTTCAACTTCACAAAATGTTCGAGGTACATTTATTTCTATTTTATGTCGACTAATATTATATTGATTTTTTTGAATTACTCAAGAGTTTTGAATTTACTTTCAGCAATCAATTATAGAAGAACGATTATTTTCAAAATGAAATAGGTAAATAAGATAGCACGATAAATTAAAATTTTTGTAGACTGTGAAAATATAATAATTTATAATGTATTAAAGATCTTCTCCAGAAATTAAGTCAATTTTTGAGGGAGATTTAGAAAAAATTTTTAGACCGTTAAAAATTTCTTTTATTTTCATTAATGCTTCTTTGGATCATTTAATAATTTTTTACGCTGAAAATTTACATATAAATAACAATAAGCAATACAGTCTGAAAAAACAATTTTGAAAGAAATCTTTTTGCAGTGTATTTTCGTGATATCACACTTTTTGATCTCAAACTTGTTATCGAGATCATTGCAAAAAAATATTGGCTAAGACGTTATTGGTAGTTAAAAATTCTTGAAAATTAAGAATTTTTTAAAGATTTGAACTTCTGAAAAATATAATATCGACGAGATTTTCATATATAGCTTGTATATTTTTGACGTGGAATATATTAAAATAATAACAAGGAAAGGATTTAAAAAAAAAAAAAAACCCAATTTTTGAAGATTCTATAAATTTTTTTAACTTTGAATGGTTGTAAAAAATTTTTAAATCAATCTTATTATCGGAAACGACTTCTAGAATATGACAAACTTTTATATTATTATTAAAGACTAAAAAATCATCAGATTTTAGTGTGTTCTTATTAATATCAGAGTAAGATTTATAAAGAACATTTTTATTTTATAAAATTTCTAATTTCTATAGAATTATTATCTTGAGATGTCCATGTAATTATACGGTTAAGAAAATAAAAACCAAAAATTTTGTTTAAATTTAAACAATTATGATTTATTCTTTCGATCAATCTGTATTAATGTTGATAATAAAAATAACTTAAAATTTATGGTCACGAATATTATCGATCCATCAGGGATAGTTTTAGCTGCGTGCGTGAATCCTTGAAAAAATTTAAAAACGATCAATCAACATGTTGACATTTAGGTGTGTATATCAGCGAAATACATAATATCGCCCCTATGTATGTTTTTTAAAAATTTAGTGGGCGTATTTACGGTTCCAATGTCGACAAGTTCAAGTATACTAAGTAACCCCACCACGCATATATATAGGGATGTGTTCGTGCTTAAAATTTTCTTTTTAAACCCTCAAATCTTTTCATGTCGTCGAGGGGATAGATTCTGTTGAGGATATAATAAGATGTGGGCGGTACCGACAAATTACTGTTTCCTGATGGTCTTTTCCCGTAATCTTTCTCTTATAAAACTTTTTAAGCGTTGACTAATTTTCGGAAGTATATTGACGATTTATTACTCAATAAAGCTACCCGCAATGGTCCATATGCATGTTGAATAGGATGTTTAAAAAAATATTATAATTTTATTGAGAACTGAGCAAGTACATAGAAAAATAATAACAGTTATTATTTCTAAATTGAAATATGTGAATCATTACTATGTAAAATATTGATATTAAAACCTTTTTTTTTTTTTTTTTTTTTTTTTTTTTTTTTTTTTTTTTTTGAGCGATTTCTTGAGGTAAATGCCGACTAAATTGCCCTGAGCTGAGACTAATTTATTAGAGTAACCATATTAGATCAAATTTTTGAGAGGCTTTTTTAATCTTCGTGGGAATAAGTAAAAAGAAAAACAATATCATTTATCAATCACCGATTAAAAATTCTACGAGTTCAAAAATATTTATTCATTACATTATTTACTTTTATAATATGTTGCATTACTCCAATGATCAATTTTAAAACGAAATGATGAAGTTAATAATGAAATTAAATAACAAAAACTGATCATGTATGATCATATCAGAAAATTTGATGCATCAATATCTGACAATATATGGTCTGATAAGTTATATAATTTTTGATACGTTTTGACATGCGAATACATGGCGTAATATAAAATTTGATCATATCGGGGTATATGTGAACATATCTACTTAATGTGGTGATATATGTCCATTTATAATTTGTCGATCAGAAGTAGTATTGAAAATCTTTGACGAAAACGCATGATCGCTGAATCCTCTCTTTACAAGAGAGTTCATTTGGAGGTATCAAGTTCTAAAATAAAAATGATTTTTGTGACTCTCCGACAGAGCTTATCTGAATTTGATTTTGAGTTTAATAGATTACTAAGGTAATCTTTATTTCAATGCGACGTGTGCTAATTAACGTAGACATTTCAAGACAATACAAAAACATTAATATAAATTATTTGCTTATTATATCATATCTGACAATATATGGTCACTAAGGTGATTAAAAAAATCGAATAATTTTTTTTTACTCCCGAAACTGAAAAGTTGGTTTTTAGGCATCTCCAGAAAGTGCTCACCAAATTTTAGCTCTTAATATTGATAGGAAGATCCTCCTCATCACAGTTTTCCATTTCTTCTTTAGTCTCATAAAAAGGAACCTCATTTTATTATACTGATAGAAAAACAATCTTTATTCAAGAAACTTTTTTTCTTCAAAATTTGAACTCTTGAAACTAGATATAGATATATTTCTTTCAAGAATTGTTGTCTCTTGGTTCAAGATAGGCGATAACATTGATTCAAGATGTTACCGACTTGTGTTAAGAATGGCTTTTTTTGAGTCATTAATTTACTTATTTCCAAGAAATAATTTTTTTTCGGTATAAAAAGACTATTTAGTTTTTGAGATATACTTTGATGAATTATTTTAAGTTTTTTAAACGATAATGTTATTTTGAGGCGCACAGTAGCCTATCGGTTCCGGCCCTTGCTTTCCAAAATGCATTGGACCGGGTTAGAGTTCGACGTACACCAATGAATATTTTCAACATTTAAGTGTATTATTCTGCTGAGCCTAAAAAAGTTTAAAACGAGTTCCAATCTCAAAAGTTTCCCCCCTAGTAAGTCACTCATGACCTTAGTAGCTTATGCGACTTTAAATTAAAAAAAAAAAAAAAAAATATTATTTTGGTTGAAAAACTAAATGTATCGATTAAAGATAATATAGCTCTTAAGCCAAGAAAATCTAAATCAAGACAAGAAATTCTTAAAGCAAAATAATCATTTCCCATGTAGGAAAGAACAACGGGCCCAAGCTTGCCCCAGACTTTTGCCCAACTCTGTACAACTCTGGCCCAAACTTGTATACCAGACTTGGCCCAGTCTTGGCGGAAGTCTGGAATGATAACATGGGGCCAAGCTTGTGTGCCAGACTTGGTTGCCATGACTGGGCCAAGCTTGTATGCCAGAGTTGGCGCAGCCTTGGTTACCATGACTGCGCCAAGCTTACCCAAATCTGCAAAATTAATTTTAAAAAGTAGAAAATCTTAATTAAATGAGCGATTCTCTGTTTCAATGTAGTACTAACGCTAGTTTGAGACGTGTAATTACTTATTAAGACTTACCCGATTTAATGTAGAGAAATAAAGTATTTGATGGAACCGAGATTCGAACCCTAGCCGTGCGCTTGCAAGCCGACGCCTAACCCATTACGCCATTAGAACGACAGGTCGATTTAAAGCTTATCATTCTTATAAGCCAAATCTATTTAGAGGTAGATTTTTACGGTTAGTTATTTATATTAATTATTTTTTTTGATGGTGATGATATTTTGAAATATTTATTCCAATCATATAAAATCAATTAAAAATTTACAAATATTTTCCTTAGTTATCGAGGCTTGGCCCAAAGCTGGCGTGCCATGGATCGGCCAAGGTTAGGTTACCCAGGCTTGGCCCAAGGCTGGTTTACCGAAGAAATGGCCGAGGCTACTTTACCCAGTCTTGAGCCAAGACTGAGACACCAAGCTTGGTACCCCAGTATTGGCGCAAGCTTGGCCCCGGCGTTCAACTCTGGCGACTCATATATGGGTTGTCCTTCAAAATAAATTCTTAGATCAAGAAAATATCTCTTGAGTCAACATAAATTTTCTATCAGTGTATGAATCAATCGGTTTGAAGCCGGTATCAAAGTTTGACGAGTCTGTAAGAAAAAAATTATTTTTTTTAATAATTTTCTACCTCATTGAAATATAAATATCGTCAAATGGGCATAATATATTTTTGTAGAAAATTTAACTCTATCAAAAAAATCCGATGTGTTTGATTGATTACTCTAACCGTTTACAAGATGTTCGTACCCAAACTCCAATGCTTTTTAATTTCAATAGTTTATTAGTAACTTTTAAAAATTTTTCTATTTAATTAATAAATTTTTGAAATATTCACATGAATTTTAGCTCATATTAATAGAATAAAAGTTTTCATCTTTTTTTTAAGCCTTCTTATAAATGTAAGTAAACTTTACTTTTAAAAAAAGAAAATAATACGTCAGTTTATTACTTAGAGATAAATTCAGATCCATTTTTAAGAAACAAACGTTATTATTTCAGAAATATCATTATATATAATAGAAAAAAATTCTAATTTGTTATGCGTAATCGATTTATGTTTATTAAAAAAATGTATTCAAAAAACAATCAATCGCGATTCTGAAGAAAAAAACAAAAATAATTAAAATCATTGACCCTACAGGCCATCTCAGCGACTTCGCACTAATTCGAATTGAAAAACATGATTTTACAGCTACTTTGAGTTTCCCAAGTTTCAAGATAGAACTCTTTGAACTCAACAGTCTATTTTGTATTTAGTAAGAACATTTCGAATTTTGTATTCAGTAAGAACGTTTCTGAATTGAAATATTGTTTTTTTAAACGTCCGAAAAACTACATCGACTCCTATGAGCCACATCAGAATCGATTAATTTGTTCGAGAAATATTGCAATTCAAAATTTTTAAAAAAGATGTTTCTCAAACATGTCTCAAAGAAAAGAGCTCAAATCTCTGTAATACGAAATATTTTGATCGTTTCAAATTTGCATTCGAGTATCGCGAGAAATTCTTAGTTAGGATGCAGAGTCAACCGTTTTCCGGATTTTTTTTATAATCTTAGGTAATATTCGCTATTAAGTAAAATCCGTTTCCCGGCCAGATACATACTGGTATAATGAGAACTTATAAATTATTATGACTATTATGATTGAACAAATATTTAGATGAGTATTCATAGACGCGTAATTATTGTGTACATATTTCAATAGCTTTCGAAGTAAGGTTGTATTATGATACATAATATTATTTAATAGCTCAATATCATAATTAGAATGACTGTAAGAAGTTTGGAAAATCGTTCACCTCTAAATTGTACATTAATTGAAAAACGAATTGTTATCATTATTAGAAAGATTATAAACTTATAACAAAAAATTTTTTATTGAAAAATGAAATTGTTTATTTATTATGTTAATCAGTAAAATTTTCAATTGTTGTTAGGTTGATCGTGAAGAATTATTTTTTGATTGTTTTACGGACTCCCATGTAGGAAAGTATGGTAGGCCCAGGCTTGGCCCAGGCCTGGCCCAATTATGTACAACTCTGGGCCAGGCTTGTAAACCAAAGTTGACCCAGTCTTGGTTTTAATCTGAAATGATAACACTGGCCCAAGCCTGGTTAGGACTGGCTCATGCCTGGCTACCAGGACTGGCCTATGTCTGATTACCAGGGTTGGACCAAGGTTAAGTTTCAAGTCCGGCCCATACCATTTGATAAAAAATGATAAAAAAATAATTTTCAAGAGTTATTTTCTTTTATTTTTAATGTAGAGCTAATGAAAGTGCAGACCGTTTGACTCTTAATTTAGACCGATTATCGCTAATTATAGAAATAAAGTGAAAATCGCATTTCGTTCCAAGCGAGACCCGAACCCGAGCCGCGCGCTTGCTAAACCGATAATCAACTCCTACACCGTACGACCGATGAGATGACGCACATCTCATCATTCTCATAAACTAAATCTATAAGGTGACGAAGTGTGACGTTTTATTATTTATATAATTGATGTTTTTTAATATTGTATTTTCATGAAAATTAACTATTTTTTATAAATATTTATTAGTTAAAAAAATGCAAGGGTTAAGTTCTTATATTACTTTAGACTTTGCACATTGTTCTGTATATTTTTAATATCTTATTATAAATTTTAAAATTTAAAATTATCAATATTAAAAATTCAACTATAAATTATTATATTATAATTTTATTAAGACCATATCAATTTTGACGATATGCAATTGTTTTGGTTAAATAATAAATTTTCAATTTTAGCATTTACTAACAAATATTCGTTAAACAATAAATATTTACTGTTTAAAATTCTATTACTTAATAATCAATTAACTTTGGATTTTCCATTGAATGGCCAAGGCTACGTTACTCAATTTTGGCTCAAGTACGGGGTGCCATTCAACGGACCTGGTTAGGCTTCCCAGCTTTGGCTCAGGCTCGGGTAATCATTGGGTTGGCCAAGGCTGATTACCCAGTCTAGGCCCAAGCATGGGCCAATATTGGTGCGCCGAGCTTGGTTGCCCAGTACTGGGCCAGGCTGGTCTCCGTCATTCAACTCTGGCAGTTCCTACATGGGCTAGAATTATTTTTAATAAAAAGCATTACAAAGCCAATTCGTAGATGAGAATGACTTTTTCAGAACAGTTTCATTTTATAACATTAGATAATTAAATTACAACAAGAGTAAATAGCATTGTCATGTTTTATTGTTTACAATATAACATTATTACATTCTTAAGTAACTAAACTTTCAAATTTAAAATTGGTTCTAAGAAAAAATATTTCGTGTATAGAAAACTAAAAAAATCTTTCACGTAGAATGATCTATTTTAAGAATATGAGAAGATAAAAATACTTATTGCAGACAATTACTTGATTTTAACAATAAAGTAAATATTTGTAGAAAAATAAATGAAGTAGATGAGCTCAACAGCTACAAGTTAACAACTACGTTCTTGTAAAATAAATGAAACAAAAAATAATTAAATAAAGAAAAAATCTTTTATAAGGAGTAAGTTATTGAATTATAAATATACAAACTATCAACAATAATTACTTTTAAAATTATTATGTGTTATTGAGTGTTTTACTAGTTTAGTATCTTTATAATTCCCAATAACGCTAGTATTTCCTAAATGCAAGAGTAAGTGATGAATTATGCTCAATTTATTTCTTCACACTTTCTTCATCTAGCCTTTTAAAACTTAATTTTTTATTTTCTGCGCTTTGTCGCTGCACATTAGCAATAAAATGGTTGAGCACTCTGAGAAGAAGACGTGACTCTGTCTGTCACTACTCTAGATTTTTTTTTGCTTTCTGTTTCTCACTTTTATTTTAGTTCTTTATTTTTTGTTCTATAGTTAAGTCGGGTCTTCTTTGAAACCGCGCCTCATTACTTAGTGCCCTTTGATATAATAAGGAAAGATTTAAACGATAAAACAACAAATAAAGTAACATAAGTTCATCAAGTATTGTGTGATAATTAAAAATTCATGCATACTGCAAAATTCCATCATCGAATTTTATTGCATAATTATTACTCCGAATGATAATTATTGAATTAAAAAACTCAAAACTATTTTCTGAATACAATAACTATCTTATCTCTAAATAAAATTGATTCCTATTTATTTACTTTTTTAAATCATTAGACAAAAATAAATTCTTGATTTAAAATCAATATTCTTGAGTCAAGAAAATTTTTGGCTTTCTGAAAAAAGCTCGCGGAGCTCAAAAACATCATGTGCAAGCCAAAAATTTATTGGAGCAAGTGTATTGTATGTTTCTTAATAATACGATTCAATTAATCCAATAGATCAACTTCGTAAAAAAGAACATCAAAAAAATTATAGGTAGGAGAGTTTACGGTAAACCGAGCATGATTTCTAACGTAGATTTGGGTGTATACCTTATACACAAGTCTATTGTGTACGAGCCTCCTGTGGTGTCACGGTAAAAAATATTGACAATACATCTGTTAGTCGAATTTTTGATACTGTATTTAAACCTTTTTATGTTTTTTTTTTCTCGTATATTGTTGTTTCTTTAAATATAGCTATTTTATTTAATTCCATGGAATTTTATGAGAAGATTACTCAGACGAGCTAGATTCAATCATTTTTAATTTTTCCTTGGATAATAAAAAAAAATAAAAAATGTTATTAAAAAGTTATAATTTTTTTCGACCGGATGATAAAATTTCGAAAAAATTATGAGAAAAGTTTTTAATGAAAAAAAAAAAAAAAAATAAAAAAATTCCAGACAAATCGAAAGGGGTCGGATCCAAAAGTGGTCGATTTGGTGCGGAATGTCTGATCTATATGTATAACAATCTTGAATACTCCGACGGACTGAAAATATATTTTGTCAATCATCGTAAACGCTCGTTAGCGATGTTCATCACCAACGATTAGGACAAATACCATTCTATAACTTTTGTAAATTTATAATACGTATATCATTGTTTGGTTCCAACTCTAAATAAATTTAAAAACCTTAAAAATTTTTTCTGTCTACAAAAACTTCAAAATATAGAAAAAAACTTCTCATTATTTTTTTTCATATACAAAATATTTTTTAATTCCCAATGAAGTATATAGAAATACTGAAGCTATTACATAAATTTAAATGAGAGCATTCCTGACAGAAGATTACGACGGGGCCAGGCTTGGCTCGGGCTTGATGCAGCGTGGTAAAACTCTGGCCCTGGCTGGTAAACTAGCTTTGGCCCAGCCTTGATAAAAGTCTGAAGTGATAACAGGGTACCAAGCTTGTCGACCAAGACTGACCCAAGTTCCGAAGCCAAAACAAACCCAGACTTATTCACCACTATAGAATTTACTATAGACTTATTCACCACTATAAAATGGGTTATTGTTAGTTCAAATGGTAGAAAAGAAAACCTTAATTTTGATTGTGCTGTAGCACTGTTGCAGGATTAAACCTTTTGACTCTTCATTTGGACCTAACTGACACTAATTATAAACTCAAAGTGAAAATCGCATTTACTCTAACCGAGATTCGAACCCGAGTCCCGCACTTGCCAAACCGATAACTAACCTCTAAGCCGTACGACCAATAATTTAGCGTACACCTCATGATTCTTCTAAGCTAATCCTATATGGTGATGGAGTGTGACGGTTTATCGTTTATGTAATTTACGTTATTTAACATTGTGTTTCGATAAAAATGAACTATTTTTTACAAATGTTTATTAATTAAAAAAATGCAAAAATCAAATTCTTATATTACTTTAAACTTTATACATCGTTCTGTATATTTCCATAATATCTTGTTATAAATTTTAATGTTCAAAATTAGCAATATTAAAAATTAAACTGTAAATTATTATATTTTAATTTTTTTAAAAGTACACAAATTTTGACAATGGGCAATTGTTTTTGTTAACTTATATATCAAATAAGAATGTAGATTATAAACATTACTCCTCAAATAGATTATGAATTTGAGTCAAGATATATCATAAGCACTACCTATTTCATACGAGGTTGCTCAATCCTGAACTAAGTCTGGGTTGCCATTGGATGGCTAAGGTTGGAGAACCCAGTTCTAGCCCAAGCTCGGGTAATCATTGGGTTGACCAAGATTGAATATCCAGTCTTGATTCAAGCATGGGCCAAAGTATGTAAGCCAAATATGGGTTCCCAATGCTGACCCAAGCATGGCCCCGTCTTTCATCTCTGGCAGTTCCTGTTCGAAATAACATACATATATAATTCTTGATGTATTTTTCTAAGAAAGTATTATAAGCATAATATATTATCGACATACTAAGTAACTTTAAAATAGAAATATCATGCATGCATAATAAGGAACATGTAGACAACTCGTACTCTTTGGTTTATTTAATGATTGGTACTTAGCTTTTCTCTATACAAAGTGACATAGATTTGAAATTATCTGTTAGCATTTGATTTTGTATATTTACTTAATTACATAGTAGTGCTCTAAGTACATCAATCATACATCATTGAGCTTGGCAGTGAGATTGATTTGATACATTTTGCATTATATTCAGAAAATGATCTGTTTTAACGAGCAGAACCAAAATCCAAAACGATGCACTGGTTTTTTTTTTGACTGAAGAAATATTTCGTCAAAAAATTTCATCCTGCCGCCAAATATGTCCATTTAGGGTTATATTGGAAAATTTGATAAAATCATAATTGGCCTGATATGAAAATTGGCTATATAAGATCTCATATGATCATGTATGCCCATATATCATTTTTTTACCAAAAACGATGTTGAAAATCTTCAGCAGTGAACATATTATTGCAGAATAGTCTTCTTACAACAGAATTTTAAGTCTGTACCAATTTCTAAAATAAAAATCATTGTTTTTTCTCACTGCTCAGATACGACAATTAAGGGTTAATTAAGGTTCTTTTAACAATTCAACATACATACAGAAAAGAATAAATATAAAAATATGTGAAAAACAATGTGAAGATTGCTTAAAGGGATTAAAATTTGCAAAGACAAATAGCACGAATTACTGTCAAACATAATTATAAGAATTTTGATTTTTGTATACATTACTGATATTAATAAAAAATTTCAAGAACTGAAAAAAAAAACTTTTTTTCACTCTTCTAAAAATCTAATCTGACATTAGTTTTTAGTATAACCATCTACTAAGTTGATTTTTGTTTGATACGCATATACACATATCATATCGTAAAAACAATCAAAACAGTAATGTTGAAGTAATTAATTGTATTTTGTTAAGCAAATTGATTTTAATAAATTACTATCCACTCTTATAATTTAGATGAAAATGTATACGATGAATGTAAATATAGATACTTGAAGCCAATTTATTCGTAACGTGATTGATCAAATATATCATAAGCATGAAAATATATATAAAAAATTCCATATCAACATTTACACGCGCGCTTGCGCGCGCAACGTATACTAGTTTTCATATATATTTTACATGGATTTCTCCAATGAGTTTTTGAGAACAAAATATTCTTTACGAATATTTGGCTCAATATTTCAAGAAATTCAAATTTTTTGGAAAAATAGAATTAACCTTTAAAAAATTATACTTCAGGTAAACTATTGAATTTCGGATAAAAATTTTCACTCCACAATTACTCCGCTAAAAAAAACTCCAGTTCTACTCCGTCTACAGAGTGTTTTATTTTTTTAATCTGGTTAATGGAAGTAAAAATTTACTTGGAATAAACTTCTGATTTTTCTAGTGTAAATCCAACTAAAATACGAGATTTATGTTTCTGCAGTAAAACACAAAAAATGCAAGTAATTTTGCAATATTTATTCAGTATTTGTTATGTAAACCTACCTCAACTTCTCGTTCCAGTTTCTAAAATTTTCATAAAATAGAATTTATCTTTTTAAATTTTAGTAAAGATATTATATTAATTATACAGCGAGGTAAAGTGTTTTAATAATAGCACTAAGAGATAGTCAAATCCCACGTATGGTTTGGGCCACCCGCAATGCGGGCGCGTGGTCTCCCTCTCATCGAGGTTCATATGAAAAAGAGTTGGCGGTACTTGTTTATAAAATTACGAATGATAATGTAAGCATTTTTTCACGCTCTTGCCACGTGTGAGTGCGAGCCGAGTCGCGTCTTATTGCGCTCTAGGGCTAATTTTAGGGTTTATCAACCCTCGCGTGTGCTGCTCGTCACTGCCCATACGACCCAACATGCCTTTGTTTACGTTAGAATATAGTTTGAACACTTCAATGGACCACCGTTTTTTTTCACGTGCTCTCCAACTGAAATTTATCAACATATACAAAAAGTATTTAGATAAAATTTGTTTATCACTCACCAAAAAAGTTTTTTAATATTTAGAACATCTAGGATACTCCCAACAATTTTTTTTTTATCATTTAATCATAATCTATATTTGGTATATTAGTACTGTACGCAATAATGCGTTGGGAGTTATCATGGCCTCAAGGCTTACCGCTGCAACACGATGGTTGCATTGCAATTGAAGCGAATAAATTCGCGAAATTATCCAGGGTCCGCTCAGTTGCAATATATGTCTATACTGAATTATTGTTATCATTAAACATGACGTATAATATATATATATACGCGTACAAGTTTATGTATATAAAGCACTAATTCAATAGCCACGAGTATTATGTACGTACGATATATTTCATGTTTATGCACTTTGGACACGACAAGTGTCAACGCTAATATCGTTAATAATGTTGTTTTATTTATTATTTCTAAATTAATATTAAATGTCACGAAGACTATTATTCTTTAAAAAAGCGGTGCTGAAGTAGACTTAATTTAACACCCTTACGGTGTTAATGTGAAGTGTTTATCCTTGGTGTTAAAAATTAACAACCTTGAAAGAATTCGATGCAAGATAAATTCTTTTATTTTAGAATATCAATATTAAAAGATTAAAAACTCTCAAAATAGTCAGTTTTTATTAACCCTGACTAAAAAAACAAATTGAAAAGTATTGAAGATAAAGAAATTTGAAATCGTGTCGACACGTATTTCTAATTTAAACTATTTTCAATACTTTCGAATTCTTACTCTTATGGAAAATTAACATTGTCAGTCGTTTTGAATTATTTTTTCCTTTACTAGGAAAAGTTACACTGACAACAAAATTAATGATTAAAGAAAGAAAATTGTGAACCGAAAAAAAAAGTTTTGAAATATGTCATTAACATAAATTAAACAAATAAATTATCGAATTAAGTAAAGTTAACTTAAGTCAGGACAAAATTTTTTGGTCAAAAACATCTTCCTTATATTCAGGATAATTACATTCTTCAAACCTGTGTACACGGAAAAAAGAAAAAAAGAAAAATTACATTATATAATGTAACGTGGCGGTTTAATGTAAAATTGCAGTTTTAGATTTTAATTATTACAGATTTTGAAAGAATTACATTGTGAAATGTAAATATTAATGTAAATATTACGTTGAAAGCTCTGAAAATTATCATTCAAAGTTTAAATTTATAAAAATGTTATTTCAAACAGCAATTTTTCTAGTTTTTTATACGAAACGATGCTTATTAGTATTTATAATGTAATTTTTACATTTTTCTTTTTTGCGTGTAAAAATAATAGGATTGTGATGATCTATCAATTCAACACAATATATTATGAGATCATACGCAGTAAAAAATTTGGCGTCAATGCGTCAAAAAATTTTGGGTTAAAAATTTTGATGTTAAACATTCAACACTTTTTTGTGTTAATTTAACACAATAAATGTTAAATTTATACGTAAAAGTGTTAAATATTTAACACAAAAATTTTTAACACAAAATTTTTTGACTCAATGACGCAAAATTTTTCACTGTGTAATGAATGCATTGTAATAAAAAAATTTCTTGATTAACTTCGTGATAATTTTCTAACAACTTAGGAGATCATTGTTTCTTTTTACTTTTAATAAAAAATTTTTTTTTCTTTTACATTTTTTGAAAGTACATCATATACCAAAGCTGTGTTAAAATTTCTAAGTGATCAGACCACTGTAACTATATTATTTTCCGAGGTGTACGTGAATTTTCGAGAGAGAAAAAATCAAATTTTCATACAGGCTAAAGGGATTTGGTATGGTACTGGTATCGCTAATTAACTCCAGGTAAGATTTTTTTTTTATTAAAAAAAAACTTCAAACGCGTTTATCTCCGATCTATGCTTTTCTGGTTGACGTACATAATATCTCCGAAACTACTAACCCGATCATGATGAAATTTAAACCACATGTTCTACATAGTAGTAGCTATGGCACGAACTGCAACTAAATCAAAATTTTGATTGTGACTATTTTTTTAGGACTCCGGAACTAGAATGATCCCTTAAATAAAATTTCAAAATTTTCACGTATAAGAAATTTTTTAACACCGTACACTGTGTGGACTCTCGCCATATTGTTTCTTGATTCCACATCTAATTTGCTCAATAAATTAGATAACACATAAACAAATATTTCCGCTTATGACTTAAGCAAGGGATAGAAACATGGTAAATGATTGCATATACGAATAGAAGCCTACCATTTGTATTTTTATTTGTGTTTAAAAATGTAACATATAGTGGTTAGTAGACTGAATTTAGCTTTGCTCTTTTCTTCTTTATTATCCTCTTTTTCTCTTGTTCGACATACATATGCTTTCATACTTATGTGTGCTACAGTGCCACCGGCGAGTATATACTAAGCTAGCACAATAGTTTAGGCGACAAAGAAGAATCACTCGCTCAACTAACTTGAACACGACTCTAGTCTATTTAAACCTTATTGTTTATCTCATTCTCTCGTAAGCTTTTTCGTACTCTCTTATGTTACAGATTTTAACCCCACTTTACATGCCTCAACTAACAAATAGCGGCAAACGATCTCATCTACCCTCAACGCATTATACGCGTGGCGCGGACGATTTAGTCAATCGTGAAAACCGTGAAGTACACAATAGAAATGTTTGCTGATCCTTCAAAATCCTTCAAACAGATACCACTGCTCTTTCAATATACTATAAAGATCTAATTATCCACCAAATTCTTTTTAGATACATTTCTTCTATTTATAGATACAATAAAAAATCGTCGTTTTACTACTGTGTGCATTTAACAGTTATCGTTCAGAAATAAATTTATTTTTTTTTCTTCAGTATCAAACTAAGACTTTTCGAGATATAATTATTCATTTTCCTTAAATGATTTCATTTTTAGATAAATCATAAGTCTGGAACATACTGAAGAAAAAACATGAACGCAAAAAGGAAGACAGTCGCAAATATGAGGGCCAAGAAATGAGGTCAGACTAGGTTAGATAATAAGCGACGAGCGATTTCAGTTTCGCGTTTGGCCGTGGGGCTCTCTGGGAAATAATGCACCTGCTCGTCGTTCCTGGGCTACGATAGAGAGAAATTTTCGGAAACGAGGGAGTAGACGAATGACAGAGAGAACGAACTAGAGAACGAGGGTATAAGCGATGTTTAACTGTTCCAGAAAATATGTAACCGGTAACTAAGAGCCTCTGGTTGTTATAGAATCCTCCATCGCAATTTCCTCAGATTTATTCCGTTACACTTGGCTGCTTTTACCTTTAATATTTAAGGTATGAGCAATGTATATATTTAATTGTATACAAAACAAATTTATTATATACCACAGATAAGAAAATGTGGCAAATCCAAGACGTATGTGGAAAAAAGTTTTACCTAAACCATGAACATGTTTGTCTTCAAAAAATTTTTTTAAACTAAAAAAGTTCTTTTTCTAATTTAAAATTGTTCAATCGATGTGGAATTCCAATTTTAGCATTTTCGAACTCCGTGCAAGATATTCTGATCTGGCGAGTTACTAAATTTGGCCAAATATGGTTTGATTTCAATATTCACTTCCATATACTACATATGAGAGTGTAACATTAAATTGTTATATATTTTTTCAAATATTCATTTTTTCTTTTAGAAATTTTCATGACAACTTACATCGTATACAGCAAAGCATGGTTTAGTAGTTGATTAACTAGCTGATAAAACAATTGTTAGATAAGTTTGTGAGAAGAGTATAAAAATGATTTTTATTATGAACCCTCTTGTAAAGAGGAAATTTAGCAAGCATGCGCCCTCCGTCGGACATCGCATGTTTAACATTACTTATGGTCTAAAAATTATACATAGGTATATATGAACATATAAAGCTCGATATGGACATATTAGGCCATATCATAAAAACTTTGTGGAGATTTTTTAATTTAATTTCACAGGTGTCCTGTTTCACCTCCTCGTCCCTTTTTTTCTTGATTTTATCATATTTAAAAAAATGTAAATTATCTAGTATCACTAAATAAATTTTATATGATGAAAAATCATATAACAATCTTCTAGGTGAAGATAATATGCATCAAATTCGATAAAATACAAATTTTCTTAATATTCAACTGATGCTTACCGTAAGATGGACGGTGTGGCTTAATGTATATAGAATAAGCGAAAGAGAAATTTAGTATAGACCGGGTAGCTCAAATGGTAGAGTAGCCGACATGTCTTCGGAAGGTTCTGGGTTCGAAACCCAGTCCGAGCTATCTGAAATTTTTCTCGCGTATTCGATAAACTCACATTAAGAAGATCCTCTCCATATTCCTTTCTCAATCCTTTCCTACCAAAATACCCTGTTACGTGAATGTTGGAACGCTTCACGTAATAATTAACTGTAACTTCCTATTCTTTCCCGCTTCACAGCATTATTTAATTTGTATCTTATATCTTCAAAACTATGCATTCTAGTGATACGAACATGACAACCAATGTTGTAGAAAATTAAATTTCCTCTACATTTTTCAGTAAGACGAGATGTTTGCTTGATATTTTAAAAAATATACGAAAAAAGTCGAAAAAATAACTTTCAGAGCTGATACGGTTTACATATAAGTTGAATTAGAATAAAGTATTAAAAAAGTTTTTGAAAGAACGTTAAATTCACTACAAGTAATAGTTTCTATCAATGTTATATCTTATAAAACTTAGCACAGTTATAAATAAAAATTTAACTAGAAACCGACTCGATATACATATGCTTTCAAATTCAATATGATGAAGAAGAAAGGATTAGAAATAAAAATTAAGGGCTCAAATTTTAAGGGATTGCTCTACGATGTTTTAAACAATACTTCAACTGTCAGAAAAAAAAAGTCGTTTGTAATAAAACATCCTACTTATGGCTCATGCAACTTGGCATGCTTAGTAATAAGCTTGAGCTTAGGACAAATATTACTTCACGTCGTGATATGACTAGAACTGACACGCGCTTTAAGTCCCGTTTGTGCGAACTACACATATCATCGATCATTTGTCATAACAGGCTACAATTTTTGGGACTCTCTCTTTTAAATGACGATTTATTGTTAAATCAGCTACAAGAATTTAAAACTAAACTGTTCATCACCTAGATGACTTTATGTTAAATATGACGATATTTCTTTTCAAATCTATTTGTATGTGAGTAAAAAAATATATAAATATTTAACTATTCATTTTTTGAATTTAGATAACTCTATTTTCATCATAAATTCCTGGAGACTATGAGACCATTAGTTGTGGCAATTAATTTTTTATAAATAATGGTAACAGAAAAGGAGCAAGATTAGTAAAATAAACAGTTGGTCTTTTCTCGTCCGACTTATTACTGCTGCGTCCTCCTTGTCGTCAAGTTCTTGGGTATTAACGGAAGTCATGCTTCGTGGGAAAGCTATAAGACTTTATATAATATATATTTTTCTTGTTTATAGAATTTCAAAGATAAATTATTAGAATTATATCAGTTTTAAATATTTTATAATAATATTTTAAACTGATCCTAAGACTTAAAAGTTTTAGAAATAAATTAATGGTCCGAATCAAAATGAAAAATAAAATTAAGTTTAGTTAAGAAAATATTGACTTTTAGATAGATAGAAGAATATAGGTATGATTTATGTGAGTAAATTTCTTTTTTTGTCACAATGTCTTCTATGATCAAAAATAAGTTAACTTTTTTCAACCTTCCATTGAGAAGTTAAAAGTAATTAAGAAGAGATTAATTTAATAAATTACAGAGCTTTTCATTAATAATCATTAATTTATTATTAGCTTAAATTTTAGTAAAAAGAATAATGTGTATTTATATCCTCGAATTTTTACAAAGAATTCTACATAACATAGATTATTTTGCTAAATCCTTTGCCACCAAGCATGATTAAAAAAAGGCTGCTAATTACTTAGCAGCCTTCAGGGTTATCTGGCTATGAGATTTAAATAATAAGTTAGTGAGGTTCAACTGAAACAAACCCCATACAATTGATTTTGGGGTCTAACGACCTCAAAGCGTTCTTGGAGCTTCCCACTGTCTTATTATATACTCGAAGCAATTTTTAGCATATAGTTATTGATAACTATACCAATTCGATTATCAATTCAAGCAGTGAGTTTAATTTTATAAATATATGATGCAAAAGTGAAGAACGAGGATAAAAACAAATAGTTGCGGCAACAGGATTTTTCTTTCGAGAATAACTGGACAAAATCCTGTTACAGCAATAGGACAACAGCATTATGCAGCGTCATGACTGTTTGTAACTGACAGATAAATTATTATTATTATTATTATCATCTTTTAAAACATTTTTATTAATTGATGACTAGAATGTTAGTCTCCGAAACTCCAGTTGCATATTTTTCATTTTATATATTTTATACACTGAGTGATTTTCTTAGACAGAAAATTTAAGTTAACCAAACACTCAATAAAAATTAAAGTTAAATTAGAAATAGTATATTACACACCCAGGGAAGTAAAGTAAGAAATGTCTCAGATCACATGTAATTGTTGGCCGAGGCGAAGCCGAGGTCAACAAACATGTGATCTGAGACATTTCTTATTTTACTTCCCTGGGTGTGTAATATACTATTTTTTCATGAAATTTTTGCTCTAACGAATTGCAATTAAGTACTTTTTCTCACCTCCGGGCGAAAAGCGTCAATTTTCCTCCCGCTGCGCTAAACGAAAATGCCGCTTTCCGCCTCCGTCGAGGAGAAAAATAGAATACACTCCTCGGGAAGTAAATAAGAAAGCCTCAGATCACATGTTTGTTGACCTCGGCTTCGCCTCGGCCAACAATTACATGTGATCTGAGACATTTCTTACTTTACTTCCCTGGGTTTGTAATATACTATATTCACAATTTTCGTCAATAATAACCTAATTCAAGAATAGAATTAGAGTAATTCACATAGATTATGGCATTTTCAGTGTAAAGTAAGTAACAATGATATACAAATATTTCATATTGATACCTTCGCGTTCACTTTCAGATTATTATACATCTTATTGATATTAAAAAGTTACCCACATTTTTGCTTATAGTAAAGTCAAATAATTCTCTAATGAATTAATGTTCTATATTTTATATAAATTCAAATGTTTTACTTCATTTTTTCTACAGGTAAAATTGAAATAAAAACTTATAATGAGTAGGTACTGCGATGTGTGGATAAAAATACACTCCATTTTACAAATAAACGTAAAAAAATTTATTTATTCACTCAAGAAGCTATACATGTAGTAAACAGCAAAAATTTTTTATAAGATTACTAATAATTCTATTATTAATCTAAAATTAGTTAACAAAATATTGAAAATCAAGATCAAATAAAAAGTTTTGTCTACTTATCAAGAGCATATAGAATGAAAAATGGTCTCTCGTTGTGTTTCTGTTAATATTACACGATATTTGAGATAAAAATCATTGTAAAAGAATTTTTTTTTTAATACAAGAAGATACTATTCAATTAAAAAAAAAATTTCTTTTATTAGCTTCTTATGATTGAAGATTTATTTTGAAAAATTGGAAAAAACGAATAAGTTTCGAAATCAATTTCTTTTTCATAAAATTCAACACTCTGTTTATTCCAACTGTGATTCGATTTAATTTAAATATGTGATTGATTTGAAATTTTTTTTAATTTATTAATGATTAATTGTTATGATTTAACTTTAGTTGTAGCCAAAAATTTATATTTCTTTATTCATGCGCTATATTTATTCATTTTAAATAAGAAGATCTACAATATTTACACAGGAGAAAAATGTCAATTGTTTTAAAACATCCAACGTATGTACTTAAACCATTATAAAATTATATGACGGCTTGATAACTTTTTTGCTTGGACGTGAATTCTTCAAATAATTATAATGCTTAAAAGAATTATTTTTTTAATTTTGAACCAAGAAAATAATATTGAAGAGTTTCATTGTTTTGAATGAAGACGAAAAATTCTTGAATTAAATAAAATTTACTTAAACCAAGAAAAATTCCTTAGTCTAAGAATTTTTCTGCTTAAATCAAGAGGATGAAGTTCTTCAAAATTATTTACTTGATTGAAGTTAATTTTTTGTCTGTATATAATAAGTAAATCATAAATCTATTTACGTAATAAATTAAGAAAGAAAAATATTTGAAAATAGCTAGAAAATGGAATGTTAAGTACTTTGTACACAAAAGCTTACAGGATTGATCGAAGTTATTCAAACTATTAGATATATACACACTATAATTCTTATACAACTAACCAAGTGTCCAGCTTCATCGACAACAGTAAACCTGACGAGGGTTCTTGCAGTTTATTCAGAGCACGTGTTTTAAAAGCAGATGTAGTTAAATCTCAGCCTCGGGTAGTTTTAAGTGCGGAAGATACAAACCCAATACGACCACCCAAGTAATTTTTTACCCTTCAAATACTACTCAACCTCCCTCTCATTGGCTATCAGAAATCTAAAAGATTTAGTTAAAGGTTCTTTTTTTCCTTTGAATTTTTCTAACAATTTTACTTTTTGAATAATTCCTATAGATAATATTTCTTAGTGATTTGATATTGGTTTTTATTTTTTACTTGAAATATATCTGTATCCACCGAATTATGTCGATAAATATATTATGAAAATCTATTAATATTACATTTAATACTTTTCCCATTTTATTATAATTTAAATATTGATGAATAAAGATTTTTACAAGTGAGAGAATATTTATATATAATTTAAAATTCTCTAAAATAAATAAATAGTAAAAATTAATTAATATTTTTGATTGTATTTAAATAATAAAATGAACACATTTTTCCTTTTAATTTAATTTTTATTTGGAATATTCACATTAGTATTATGTGAAATATTTTAAATAATAATAATAATCAGTCTCGCGATTTGCGAGACGTCAATGTGTACTTAAATTTCCTTACTAATTTCTTAATATAATAATTATCATCGTAATATTTCTTCATACGTATTTCTTATTTATTTATAATATACAAACTATTAAACATCACTACACGCAAAAAACGAACATGATAATTCGTTAATGTTTAGCTAACTACAATCCTCTATGTCCACAATATTTCACTTTTTTTAACTACATAAATTATAACCCTTCTTAATTTTTAATTTATTTGAAATTTATATTCTATTTATATTCACATTATTTTGAATTTAATTTCAATATTATTTTGCGTAGATTATTAATAAATATATCTCAGTTTTTTTATGAACATTGTTTATATAGACATTTTCGTTAAATAAATTGAACAAAAATGATAACTATAAATATACAAATTAAATGCATTATTAATATTTAGTTTCTAGATAAATAAATTATTCGTAAAAGTCAAATAAAAACTCTATAACAATTGATAAAGGAATGACTTTGATTCGTCCTTTATTAAACGCATTTCTTTCCTTATCCGATTTTCATAATATCGAGACAGACGATTGGTAAACAAAAATTTAAAAAACTGTCAAGCTGATTTATTTAGTGGCATGTCGTCCTCTATTTACACAGTTATGTATTATACGCGACAAGTATAATATTAAAAAAATTAAGCAAGATCATCGATATGATGAAGATAAGGTTGTAAACCGGAAAAAGTATAAGAGCATCTGATTCAATGTCAGCATAATATCATATTCAAAAGTATTTCTTGACTTAGGTCAAAAAACTCGTATATTAATGCAAGCCTTCAAAAACTTCAGTTTACACAGTTGTCATATCAAACTTGACCTTTAAATTATATTAATTTCTTTATTCCACAATGTTACGCGCAAATATATATTTATATGTTTTTTTATGTATATATTTAACATTAAGTCACATTTAATTTATCAGTGCCATTCTTTTGGAAGTTCATCAGGTGAAATCCATTCTTGCTTAATGTAAACTAAATATGGATCATAATCTTCATGCTTCTGTTGATGATTGCCACTTATTGATGATGCAAGGTCTCTTTGAGACCTTGTTCGATAATCTCAGTACTTATGTAACGTTATTGGAAGATTTCCACTGGTATTAACTGCATTACAATCCTGATAATATCTATGACTGTGATACAGTGGTGGAGATGGTGCCGCACTCGAAGATAAGGGAGTAGGTGGACTCGATCTGAAATCAACCCAAAAAAAATTTTCGTTGAGTTGATTTAACCATTTAAATAGCACTGCCAATACGCATTTTTACATCTAAAATTATTAATTTCAACTCAATGATAAGTTACCTGTATAATTGACAGCTCGGCGATTGCGTATCCTGATAAATAGTTGCGGAATCAGGACTAGCAGCCTCTTGATACCATTGGGAATGTGGTGGATTATGATTTCTAGTTACAGTAGCATTGTAATCGGTATGATCCATAATATATCCCGATGAGCTCGGACAATATGGAGAGTACATTGTTGCAGACGGACTAGAATGACCTCTCGATGGCGTAACATGGCTGTATCCAGTGGAAGCCATCATAGCTACTGCAGCGGCGGTTGTTGTACTAGTAGTAGTTACCACTGCTGTAAGATCTCTGGTACCGACGGTACTATTAGGATCTCGAGATGAGGTCATCATAGATGAATGCGAAAGGCCAGAATGCCCATGAGAATGTTGAATTGAATGAGAATGATGTGAATGATGATCACGATTCATTATAGCGTTATTTTCTCTGGTTGTCATCAACGCATCAACACTGAAGCTTGCAGGATCTAAACCTATATTTACATCAGTGACTGCAACTTCCTGGTGAACCTGATGCGGCTGTTGAATTTGAAGACCAGATCCATGCCCTAAACTTGTCTGAATAACGCTTGCAGTTGTAGTGTTTGTTTTACTATCCTGTAAACCACCATATTTAGCAACAGAACTATTATTACTCATGCAATGAGGTGGGTCGTTTAATGGCTCTCGTTTTGGCTGCTTACATTCAGACGACGATAGCTTTTTAGTTGAATCTATGTTGTGGTTAGATTTAACATCTTCTCGTTTATCTAATACTATTCCTTGCCGTTTCAATGCTTCTTCTTTTTCTTTTAGGGCATCTTTTTTCTTAAACCTCCTTCTTCTTCTTAAATAAGATCCGTTGTCAAACATATTATAGCTATCGGGATCTAACGACCAGTAACTCCCTTTTCCTGGTTTTTTATCATCTCGTGGAACCTTTACAAAACATTCATTAAGACTCAAGTTATGCCTGATTGAATTTTGCCAACCTTGCTTGTTTTCACGGTAGTAAGGAAAACGTTCCATAATGAATTGATAAATTCCATTTAAAGTTATTTTTTTATCCGGTGCATTTTGTATTGCCATAGCTATCAGCGCTATATATGAGTAGGGTGGTTTCACCATATCTTTTGCCGGATGATGCATGTGTTGCTGAGTTATTCCAGCGACGGGATAACCAGCTGCTGTATAACCACCATAACGATATTGTTCATAATAAGCCGGTGCTCCACCAACTCCAGGATATGATGAAGTACCCATACCAACTGGAACACTGGTTGCGTGCCTGTAATAGGCATTTTGTTCACCAAATAACGTATGCATTGTATTGCTGTTCATATAAACCAAAAAATAACTTAAACTTCACTCACTTGTCACTAAAATTTTGTTAAAATTTTTATCTCACTGTCATATTAATACACAATGATGAATGTTTAATTAAAATTATCTTGATTCACATTATCACCACAGTTCACAGTATATAACAAGATTCAAAGGAGGAGCGGTTTTTTTTTTTTTTTTGGACGAATAGAAAGAAATAGATTTTTCGCGTTTAAGTGGACGGAAGAAACGGGTTATAGTCAGTAGGTACAGCAGGCGTTACGGGTGTATTATGATACACAACAAGCGTCTCGTTTACTCAGCCCCGAGTAAAAACACACTGGGGGCTCGTCGTTGCTCGTGGCAGAAACGTAGAATGTTGAGTTGCCTCTTTCTTCTCTTAGCTAATGTTGCTTGCCAGTAGAGTAAAGAAGATGCGCGAGCAGAGCCTCCTTCAATTCTCTAACCAACACTTCAGTTGTGTTTCAGGATCACTCACCCAGTTTGGAGGTGGTACGTTGAGAAGTAACTCAAGGAAAAATTTGGAAAATTCTGGGATACGCCCCCTATTCAGTGGGGATGACGTTCACCATTGGCTGAGATCGCCTGTTAAACCACGCCTATCCCGTTTAAGTTAGCAATCAAATTCTTTTAAAGGGGATTATTTGCAAGAATTAGTAACGCCCATTACAGTTCATGGTATGAAAATGTAAAAACTACGCCCTGCAGTTATTTCTAACCTCTTCGGATCTTATAAAGATGTATACGTCGAATAGGAGTATGTTGCGAGAAAAGATTCTGGTATTTTGTAATTTTTTTAGTCGATATTGTGATGTATTTGTGGATTATATGTGTGCTAATATTTTTTATTTTTATTTAAAATTATATATCAAACAAAAGTATTTAATTTGTGATTTATCTTCTTTAGAATGTCGTTATTTTTTGGATATATATGTGATCTATTTATTTCATTAATATTTTACGTGGCTATTTCAATTAATTATCATTTCTGTCCAACTATTAGTTCGGTGATTTGTCCAAAAAATCAAATATCATGTTACTTAAATTTTTACCTAGAGATTATTTCTGTAAGAAAAAAAAGAAGAAATAAACATTTTTGTGCGTAAATCTAAAAATAACTATGATAGCAATAAAGTTTAATATTTTTATAGAATTATGTATCATATATTGTACTTGTATCGTAAGGCATAAAGTAATTATAATTCTAACCCAGAATTGGACAAGCGTTTCACAAAGAAGTGGAATATACATATAAATAGCAAAATATACCGAAATATATGGCTAATAGATAGCCTGAAGTCTGAAAAAGAGAAAACTAATAAAAAAAGGTCGAGTATTTCATACTCAAGGGATTCAATTTTGACAGTGTTTTTCTAAGGGTTCGACTCCTGACTTGCATAAACACTTGAAGGACACTTCTTTCCTAACCACATCATTTTCTTCATGTCATCCTTAATTCTACGGTTTTATTTTTTGTCTTATTAACTTACTACTGCAAATAATGGTGTTGTATTTTGGTAAAAATTTAACTGCTGAAAATCATTCTATATCCTACTACAAAAAGTACTCTTTAAAATTTAAGCAGTAAATAAACAGTAGATATCCGGGTTTAAATCCGGTCTTATATATGCGCTGTTTTACAACTATATGTGTACTACTTAATTATGACTATATAACTCATTCATTCAACGCAATTGAAAAGGTTCAATTATAATATTTATTGCATACTAGATTTTCATCGGATCAGATTTCTGGTGTTGATCGATAAAGATGTAAATAAAAGGATAGATGTAAGCAACATAGTCAAAATTTTCTATCATAAAATGTATTCACCATGTATATAGCATCTTCTAAAGTTCAACGATTTGTTCATTTCGAAGAATCCACTTCATTCTTTTTTTTTTTTTTTTTTAATGGAAACGTTTATAAAAAAAGGTCTTAGTTATTAATAAAAGAGAACCCTTGGGCTATCAGACAAAGTAAATTGAAATATCAAATTCTTTTTCACTTTATAAGACCAAGTTTAATTGACTTTCACTTCTTCACTACTTTTTACACAGAAAAAAAAATTTCTTGATCCAAGAAAATTATAAGGAAGATCGAAGTTATTTTGGAGCAAGAAGAAATTTTCTTAGCTTAAAAAAATTTAACTTCGTTCAAGAAATTTTAACTTTATTCAAAAAATTTTCAGTCTTCCTTAAGATTTTCTTGATTTAAGAAAATTTACGCTTGACTCAAGACTTTCTTTCTTTCTGTGTAGGAAATAGATATCCTTTTTGCTTGAAGCTAAAATATTGAATTTAAGATACAACTCACATATAATCTTGCAAGGCGAGAAAAGGGCTATTTATAGGTATAGTTGTTGCAGTTATTTTTTCCTATACCTAGGGCAAAAAATTCACTGCGTGCAGTATATTTCATTTATGAAAGTTTTACCTTCTGATTTAATCAGCTCCATATCAGCGATTGTTTTTTATAAACTTTCTTTGAAATATAATAGTTATAACACACTAACTGCATTGGTTGAAAAGATGTAAATTTTAAGTTTTGTTTAGAACATTTATAAATTAATCAAATAAAACATTGCTTTTTCATAAACGTGGATTGGCTCAATGGATAGAGATTATATATGCCTATTAACACCGAAGTCAAGCGAATTTTTATTGAATACAAATTTCAAAGCCTGCGTTTTGTATTTTTAATAAGTGTGATATTGATTTATCACTTATCATATTCAAAATTATTGATTCTTTTCGATCAAATTAGACAAATAACTCATCTATTTATTTTTTTTTTTTTTTTTTTTTTTTTTTTTTTTTTTTCAAGTTTAACTAATCTTTTTTCTTCTCTGAACACAAAAAATTCGTTGAAAACTTTCAAGAGAATAGAAGATTTCAAGAAGTTTCCTTTGAGACCCTACATACGATTCTAGTACAAATCAGCAAGTTAGTGGTTGGAGGCCGGATATGCCCGGTTTCACTTCTACCCGGGAGACTGCAAAATATATATAACACGAAAAATGTACCAAGATAACAAACAAATATTCCTTGGCTTCACATACCTTAAACAGAACATTCTATCTATGTGTGTATCAAGATTCCACTTATGAAATCTTCATAGATCTAAGACAAATTTTATTGCTTTAAACACATCCTCTTTGATGTCAAAGTGGAAAACTTATATATCTGTGCAATAAGCTTACACAATTTAATAGCAGAATTTGAGTGTTCGATAATTTTGTATGTTTTAAGTGTAATTAAATTCATGAGGTAAAAAGAAAATGACCTCTTAAAAAAAAAAATGTATTAAATTATAAAAGAATCAACATAAAATTATTAAATTTTAAATATTGCTGCAATAATTGAACATAGAAAAATTAATCCTTGACTGAAAATTTTTTTGAATTTTTAATCTTGATTGAAGAAAAGTTTTCTACACACTTTTCACTGATGAAAGACTTCTTATTTTGTGCTTTAAGATATATTTATTTATTAATTCAATTAATATTACTTCAATGAAGAGACAATAAATTTTTACTTGACTCAAGATCACAGTTTTGTTTTTAAAGTTGAAAATTCATTGATACAAATAACCATTTTCATAAAAGAAAAAAAATTTACCTCCTTCAACCAAGAAAAAATTTTCTTACCACAAGAAAATTACGTTATTAACAATCTTACTTCCATTCTATCAAGGATGGACGTACCCCGACTGTGTCTTATTTCAAGGGGAACGGCGTTTCCCCACTCTGGCGAAAAATTACTACTTTTTTAAGACGCTTGACTAATTTTGAATCTAAATAGACAAAGTTAAAGCATTTATTTACTTTAGTGATTTAGCACAGTACCTCACGACACCATTTAACCATTCGACGGTCACAAGTTCGATCCTGGAGGAGAACAAGATTGTTTTCTCAATTACGAAATTTTCAAGAATCTATTTCAGAAGACATAAATAAATTAATGACCTTTATTCAACGATCTTTTGAGCTATTCGCAAATTATTCAGACCAAAATCTAAATGATTTTGAGACAAGATATTGAGTACTTAAGTTAAAATATAAATTTATTAAAACAAGAGAATAAATTATTTCAAATCAAGACAAGAAAATTTTTTGCTACTTGCTTAAAAAACAAATTAGAAAAAAAAATTTTTGCTTGACTCAAGTTAACCTTTTTTCTTTACATATTAAAACTGCGACTAGAAATTAAGAGTTAAGAATAATGATTGAAAATAGGTCTTTTCAAGTATACTAAGAAAAAAAATTAATTCGATTCAAGTGAAAAAAAAAATCTTGAAGGAAACAATTTCTTTATCATCTGGGTATATTTTGTATATTATAATATCTAAAATTAAAGATAAATGTTTTAAAAAATGTTCGTTTTTTAAACAAAATCGTATTTAATGAATTTATTTTTACCATACTCATATTTTTTATTTCTTACTGGAAGTTTGAATAGTGCTACGCACGCGCCTTAATTTTGACCAATAAGGAATCAGGTCCCATTTATTTGCGAGTTTCGACTATTGACTAACTTCACACTCTCATATGTATTTTTATTCTAGAGATCACAATCAGAGTAAACGCAATTTTATTTTTCATTTAAAACTACAAATAACAAAACTTAATTGGATCGAATCAAGAAGATATTTTTCGACTTTAACCGCTGGCAAGGGTCTTTATTGAAAAAATACGAAAAATGGTTGACCCTGCAGGCCATCCTTAAAACTTCGGGCTATTTTCTAGTTCAGAGTGCTTATATATCTAAAAATATTTTAAAGCTTTTTTAAGTTTTTATAGTCGCAGTTACACTGTAAAAAATCGGGAGAGAATTTTACTCCGCACTCACTCCCATTACTCGGAGTACCGAAGTAAAGTAATTAAACACTCTGTGTTCGGAGTGAATCTGGAGTTTTTTTCAACGGAGTAATTTCAGAGTGAATTTGAATTTTAATCCGAAAAACATCCGAGTACGGAGTTCTTATATTAAAATCAATTTTTATATAACTAAAACGAGTTATATGTGTCAAATTATTTTTTTTCGTCGGTATGTAATGAATTTTAATATAAAAAAATTTTTTTTTGTCACACGCTGAAAAATTTACGGTAATGATTATCATCAAATGATGGTCAAATTCTTTTTTTATTTAATTATTATTTAGAGTCGGTTTCAAGTCGGTTAAAATCTTAACCTACGCGGCGAGGGTCGAATCTCAACCAAGCTAGTTTCTAAGACCAGTTTGGGATTCGAACCCACGCCTGGCCAGTGAGTTAGTCGAAGTGCTCTATCGGCCATGCGCCTTAGACCACTCGGCTAATGTCACCGGTTATGGTTAAATTTCAAATCGCATCATGGTGGTCATTATTACCATGAATATTATAGTTTTTATAATATAAAATAGTAATAGCTACCACATATATATAACAATTGAGAAATATATAAAAAATGTAAAAAATTCATGTGTGTACTCAAATAAAAAGTCTCGATGAGTGTAATATCGAGATTAACTTATATCTTCAAAAATATCATTATATAGTTGACAAGATTTAATGTAATTTCTTAATAATTGACATTTTCTAAGATTTTAAGCTCTTTCCGATGTTATACTCATCGAGACCTTTCATTTAAGTATCTACATGAATTTTTCATTTTATGTATATTTGTGAAATATATTAATTAAATAGAAAAGCATAAAAGCGGAAAAAATCAAAATTTTGAAAAAATTCAAAATTAAAAACAAATTTAATTTCCAGAAAAAAAGTTCGATCAGTAAAAAAAATTTTTGGTTTGATAATTCGAATATAAGAAAAAAATTAAATTAGAAAAAAAAGGTTTTCGAAAAAATTCGAGTTTAAAAAAAATATTTTTTTTTTGATTTGTATAAAAAAAAATTTTTAAATTCGAATTTTGATAGAAATCATAAATCTGTTTATGAATTTCGAAAATCTTCCAATGCTCATTTTATAGTTTTCAAATGAGTCAAAACTATTTTTCTATTTTTATTTAATAAAAAAAATGAAAAATTTACTCTGCGGAGTCCCGACTAGAAATTTTAATGTAAGACCTATTGGGTCCTCATCGGGCTGCCTAATAGGGACCCCACATAGGGATGTCACGCAAAGTCCTATGTGGCCCTCATTGGACAATCCCTTTCAGGTCCCAATGGGGAAATCCCCATCAGAACCCAATCCAAATTTTCAAAGAAAAAATATTATGATTTTCGAAGAGATTAAAAATAATTTAGGATTAGATACTCATGTTATATAACTCATTAGTATATTTAATTTGAATTGAAGCGAAATGATTGTTCGGAAAAATCCTAGTCGTGAGTTGGGCTCGAACTTGGGTCCTTGGGGTCCTCAGTCGTTCACGTTACCTCTGGTCCAAGCAGGAATGCTGATCAACTTAATCGGTTAACTGACACATTATTCATGCTATGCTCAAGCTTTTACAAATTGTTTTTTTTTTTATTTATTCACTTTACTGACGTGAAAATACAATTTTTGTAAAAATTAAATAGAAAATTTTAAAATAAAAGAAAAACTTGACTGAAAAATCCAAAAAAATTGAAAGAATCAAAAATAAAATTCTTTAAAACTGTCCGATTTGATTTGGGATCCTCTTTATGCTAACATAAAAAACTTTTATTTTCAAGATTAAAATTTTGTTGAAATGCAAATTATTTTAAGAATTTTTTTATATGGATAAAAATTTAATTATGAAAAATACTGATAATAAAAATTTTTTTTCAATTAAAATTTTTTTTTATACTGAGAAAAAAAAATTTGGAGTATGAATTTTGTTTCAGCAACATTAAAATGTATTTCAGTCTAAAAACACAGTATTTGGATTTAATCAGTACAGAAAGAAAAATTTCTTGACTGGAGAACAAAATTCTTGGCTCAAGGAAATTTTTGAGAAAATCATCTTCAGTCCCATACAGATCTCACTTGGGAGAACTTAGCAATTTTATTTTTATTTTTCGTTGGGTTATCCCTCTTAAGTTCCACACAGGACCCTAGTGGGAAAAACTTAACAAAAATTTTTGATTTTACGTTGGGATTTCCCATTAAGATCCCACCCAGGACCCTATTGGGAAAAACTTAATAAAAATTTTTAATTTTACATTGGGATTTCCCATTTAGGTCCCACACAGGGCCCTATCAGGAAAAACTGAATAAAAATTATAATTTTTGCGTTGGGATTGCCCAATTGGGGATTAATTAGGCTCTTATAGGGATTTCCCCATTGGGCCTGCCTCTTCGGGACCCAATCAGATCCAGATGTATACCCTGGGTAATCCCAAAGTAATTTCTAGTCGGGGTGAAGCCTATTAATATTATAATTTAAATCCGTCTCGGAGCGAGTAAATAAAATGAAAATCATCCACTCCGCATTTACTCCGCATTCACTACGAACATGTTTAACAGTGTATATATAGCACATATGTAAAAAATTGAGCGAGAATAAAATTTTCAAAATATTTTTTTTTTTTTGTAATTTTTTTGACCACGAGGACTTACGCAAATTTTTTTCAGTTAAGCCGATGCATAGGTCAGTTAGCTTTTAAATAAGCATATTATTTATTCAGCTTCAATTTGTTTTTACATTCTTCCCACTAACGCGACTGTTCAGTAATATGAAGAACAGCCGATGTTTCAATAAAATAAATTCATACAAAATCCTTCTATATTTTTTCAGAAAAAATAAATTTTAAAACTCAAGATGAATTTTACAATATTAGTAAATAAAAAAAATTTAGTAATATCAGCTCATAGATAAAGAAATTAACTTAATTCACAGGGAAAAATCTTAAATCAAAAAATTTTTCTTGCTATATAAAAGTATTTAAGAATTTTGCTGTTACATTCAAGACAGTTAAATTTTTTAAAATGATCTTTGGTTAAAAATTTATTTTCTAAAATACAAGTTGATTTTATTACTTTAGAAATCTAGCTTTGAATTTTTCACTACGCTAAATTATTAGAGCGGAATGAAAAGTGACTAAAAAAGCTTAACAAAAATATTGATATTGTCATTTTATCTAAATGTGAATATATCAACACATATACGCGCAATACTCTTTAAAAGCTGGAGAATAGTGATAGGATTGAAAAGTAATGTTAAAGGGAAGGATTAGTGTATTAGGAAATTTCCACAGTGATATTGTAAGCAGAAAAAATCATAGAACAGAATAAAACAGCACAATGTAGCGTACCGACAGGCAATTTCACGCGACAACTACGAGCATCAGCATATCAATAGCTCGACTAGGATTATCTGGATGCAGAGTAGTGATACTCTGCGGTTGGTGAGGCCAGATAGGGTTGTCTATATTCAAGCTATACATTATATAGCACCCTCTTGCATATTTTCTTCCTTTAGTGAATTTGTCCGAAACTCGTCGTTGGAAATTGATATTACCCTACATATTATTTCTAAAAATTACCATTCGAATACATAATTGATATTTTTGCATAAACTAAATATTAATAAAAATTATTACGCACTGTATCGTTTTGGTCAATACCATTTGATTAATATTGATTTTTACTGAAAAATAATTTTTTTTATTGAAAATAATCAACACATACCTGAAGATACAATATTTCAAAGATTTTTTGGCGTCCTTGAACTTAGTATCGCTGATAAATGACAAAAAAATTATCATACGACAATAAAAAAAATATTTTTTTACTGTACGTTTAAAAAAATAAATAATGAATCCGACTTAAAAACATAAAAAATGACGCAGGCGAAACTCGATTTGCACCTGTGCACATGTACATAAGGTGTCGTCATTAATTTATTTTATTTTTATAATACATCTATCTCTTCGTATCAGAAATTTAAATAAAAATTAACATTTTACTCAATTAATATACATGCAAAAAGTAACAATTTAAATTATATTATCATGACAATATATCGCGCCAAAAAATTTTTGATTTATCACTTTTTCCATTTTTCGTTAATTTAAAGTTACTATCCGATGATATAATTTGATTGAACTTGAAAAAAACAATCAATATTAGTTTAATAATAAAGATAAATACTGTAATTTTAATGAAGCAAATCACTATGTTTATCGAAATACGTCGAGTGCTACTGTATACATGCATCAATGTGGTGCAAAAAATCGGATTATTTTTTTTTAAGTCTGCCATGAGAAAATGTTCGTTGGTCATATTTTAATTAACCTTAACATTTTTTTATTATTCTAAAACTTTCTACGTTCAAAAATATGTCCTGAAAATTTATTAAAATAACAAATTTTGATTTAGAAACGCTCAAGGATTTCTTTATTTGTTACTGTAACGGATTTTTTATAGATCTTTTTTTATACGTCTTGATTTTAATATGTCTGTTGAAAAATTCTTAGATTCTCCTATCTGATGAATTACTTCTGAATTACTACATAATTTAAAATTGAATAAAATCTTGAGCTTGAGTAAGCTTCAATAAAAAAATTTTTATTGCTAAATATGATAATTTAAATGAAAATAAAAAATCTTTCTCCATAGCTTTTGCTTATTTTCTAGAAAATGTGTATGCGTCAATCATCATGTTTTATTAGGGAAAATCTGTTTAGTGTTGAGTAAACTAATACCCAGTGACAGATAAGCTGTTTAAAAGAATACTATTGATTTTTTTCTTAAGTTAATTTTAAATCTCTGTATTGAAATATAAAAATACGTATTACAAATTTTTTCACAGCGTATATAATGCTACTTGATATTTAAAAGTTTTTGAATTAATTTTTAACCTTTAAAATGGTAGAATAAAGCAAAAAATTAGAAAAAAAAAAAATTTAATTCTATACGATTTTATGTAATCAACCTGATTTTCTGAGTGAAAAATATATAATTAAAAAAAAAAATTACAAATTTACTGTTTTTCGACTCTTTTGTGAAACTTACCAAGTTAATTAGACAATTTCATTGATGAGAACAGCAATAACTAACTGTGTTATTGTTTACAGAAAGTTAAATTTAGTTAACCATTGATTATGATCGTAATATGTTTAAAATTATTATTGTGAATAAAAATATTATTTCACAACACGCTTACTTACTACGTAAGTAGTATATGTTAAAAATTTCTGGTTGTCATGAGAATTTTCGCACTACTTAAATACATTTATTTCGAATTTCTAATACAGATCATGATTTGAATGTTATAAAATAAAAGGTTAATACCTAATTCTATCTCTCAAAAAAATATTTTCGGTATGACAATTATAACTGGATGTTAATCTTGGTTTAAATGCGGACGCGCCGAACTGTACATAAATGTACATAAACACACATATGCATATTGAAATTTAAAGTAAAAACAGTTGGCACTTTTCAAAAATTGTCTTGACGTATTCTCTTACTCCTTGAAAGCCTAACTCTCTTATGCCCGCACACCATTTGTTTGTCTTGAAAGCCAATCAGCCATGTTTCTTTTTTCATTGGGACTAAAAAAATAAATCGACTGTCAATCAGATTAGATTGTCGTCTCAATAAAACTTTAGATATATATTTAAATACAAAACATTAATTTAATATTTTATAAATATTTTCTTTTTGTAAATGATTATGCTTATTCATAACAAATAAAAAGTATAAGTTCTATGATATATTATTTACAAGTCATATTTATTATATAAACAGAGAAAAAAGTTAGACATTTTGCTGTACATTCTGATAATAATTATCACAGTTGCACGTTTCAAACTGTCACTACTTTGATACGAAAATAATGTTTATGAATGAAAAGTTTATAATTACCGTTAATGATTAACAATAGTTACATCATGTATGAAGTAATATTTTTTATTTAAAAAAAATTTTTTATTTTTAATGTTTATTTCAAGCATGATAGATGTGAAAATTAATTTCAATTAGTTATAAATTTTTATAAATCATTAATGAGAATGCTACATTAGTGCACTAAAGTTATATCGTTGAGATAATGAAAATAGTAAATTCATCTATCTAAGAATAGTGACATGTATTTAAAACAAAATTAAAAATGTGTATTCAAATTGCAAAAAAATCATTAAATCATGAAGTAAAAATTGATTTTAATCATTAAAATGTTTTTGAGTAAATATAAAGAATTTATCATACAATCCGCATTGGGTAAGATAAATTTATACAAGTAAAAGAAATTGGAGTGACCGATGAAAAAATTTTGATGAAAAAAAAAACCCTTAATTAAATTTTCGAATTGTCCCATTTTGCCTCCAAAATGTTTCTTTATTTGGATAGTAGATAAATGTCTAATTCTTAATTTTACAGAAATTTAAAAATCCTACAAAATTCATAATTTTTTAAAATTTTAATAGTCTGTTTTTCTTATTTCATAACAAATATAAATTTCGAAACTTTCTTCTGACATTTCTAAAGTTTAAATTGAGTAGGTCTAAAGTTTTAAAATTCATAGCACAGTCTTGGATATTGAGAAAAAATTCTGACATTGTAAAATTGTAAATTTTAGTAGCATTTTTATTAAATTTTATTATTAAGCCATTTTTAACTCGTTGACTATGAAATTTCCTACACTTTTATTTGTGAATTTTGAAGCGTGCGATATAATACTCAATAATTACTTTTAAAATTATCAATATTTATCAGTTTACATATATTAGAGAGTAAAAGTATATCAAAACGCAATTTTCGTGACTTTCCTATAAAAATTAGAGTTTTTTTCAAAAAAAAAAAAAAAATATAAAAAATAAATAAATAAATAAAACAGCTTAGTTAAAATTATTTTTAGTTTCATACTTACTTGTTTTTTTCTACAGACATTTTCATTGTTTCTAAAAATTAATCGTAATATTACTTAAAAAAGTTTAATAGAAATCGGATAAATCATCGACTGTTAACAATTGGTAGAGATAAATTTTTTTAAATCAAGCGATTGATTAAGAAAAATATCTATTATGGCTAAGATGTTTCATTAATATTTTATCACCTACAATAAATTAACTATAGGGGAAGGTGGAGCACGGTGGCCCCCCTAAGCCGATTATTACTTTTTGTGGTTTTTTAACATCTAATTAGTTTACCTTGGCTCTACGTTGAACAAATTTACTAAAATTTTGGAAAAATTCTTAAAAAAAATTTGTTTTTTCTGAGGCATAACGGCCCCCACCAAAGAATGGTAACAATAGTATATTACACCCCTAGGGAAGTACAGTAAGAAATGTCTCAGATCACATGCAATTGTTGGCCGAGGCGAAGGCGACTTTTTTTAACTTCCTCTCAAAATTTTTCATAATACAAATTTGACTAGCAGTGTATCGAAATTTTATATGACTAATATTTTTTTCATAATAGATGCGATCTTAAAATGACTTACAATGTCAATGGGTAAAAATTCTATCATTAATAATTCCAGTTTACTTTTGTTGATCCAGAAAATTTAATTACTGTGTATGTTAAAAAAATTTTTTTAAGAAATATTCCGAAATATTCTAACAACGGAAGAAATTTATACACCGACGGATTTTTAATTTAAAATGTAATATCAAAGAAAGTATATTTTTGATTTTTATCAATACAGTATTATCGGAATCAGTAATAAGAATATACTATAGAAAAGCTCAACTTATACAGCGCATGTAATTATATATTATTATATATAATTGTATATAAGTATATACAATTATACATAAATTTTTTTACCCGGGTAGAACATAAATTCATCTATATATATATTCTCAGTATACTATATATATATTCTTTCATTTACGTTCATTCTAATGTTGATAAAATTTGGTGAACCAAAAATTTCGTTATACCAGTAAACCTGTCATGGCATACAAAAGATTAAAGTTGCGGCTGAACAAACATTCTGTTTATTCTTTCTTTTTCTTACTTATTTTTTTCTCACTCACATCACGTCTCTAGTAAACTACAGAAAGTGTTACGTGACTGTCGATCGTACTAGTTATACTGTGAACAAAAATATGTTATTAAATTTAAACAATAAAGCAATAACAATAAAAATAAACTTTTAAAATTTTTAACCACAAAGCTATAATGTATTTAATAAGTTATCATTAGATTATTATAGAAGCTTAATAAATTAAAATGTTATTGAAACGCACTTGTAATAAATAACATCAACGCATCATTAGTTTACCGACGGCATGCCGAAGTCGTAACGATGCTCTATCTTGCCAAGGGGATGGATAAAAAAGTACTTGGTGTTCCTAATTTGAGATGTTTATCCAAGAAACCGACGTTATACCTTCAAGGCTTCTTTTTGTACTTTCTTACGTTCTTTCTTGCTCTCTTAATTCATAACCCAACGCTGTTATTCCAGCTTCAGCACCAAATTTATTAAGACAGTTTCTGTGGCATGACAGTTTTATTTTAATATTAATCATTAAACTTATGGTCTTCATACCACCCCAAATATGTTTGTAATGAGAAAAAATTTTACATAAAGTTTAGTGTGATTGGTTTTAAATATTTACTTTGTAACAATAAACATAATCATTGAATTACTATTTTATATTACTTGTCGCTAAGCATTTTATTTGAATTTTAAATTTTTGTTATAAATTTATTGTTATGCTGGTGAGTGGATTCTTAAAATCAGTTTACACGAGAACATATATGATAGTTAATCTATTAATATATTGTATCCATTTTATACATAGCTGAAAATATTCAATCGACGTTTATTTGCTAAAGTATATACACAATAATACTTATTTGAAAGGATAATAACTGAAAGAGTGTAATAAAATTTGGTCAAGTAATAAATGATTTTTTTCAGCATTTTGGCTTTTGAAGAAGTATCAGTTTTTGAACTCAAGATTTGTGTTAATCAAAAAAATTTTATTGTTACTTTTACTCTTTTTTTGTCGGACCATCTTAAATGTTATTAATTAGTTGTAAACTTTCTGTGAAATTCACCAAATTAGTTTATTTTTTCGAGAAATATCTTAAAAAACTTAAAAAAAAGTGGTTTCTCTAATTTCTTTCTGTGTAGATCTCAGTGTTCGATCACTTTATTGCATTCAGAATAACTGCGTTGAATGCCGCCAAATGCATTTTAATCACTTAATTTTTTTTAAAAGATACTATATATCCAATATTAAAAAATAGTGTGTTCTAAATAATTATCGAATTTTGGAGCTCAAATAACTATAGTCTAAGTTTTGAAAGAATCTACCGACTTCGAAGTGTTTACGTACTTTAAATGTAGTTTAAGCTCTAAATATTCCAAGTTGATAGACAATAGAAAAATTTTGAAATTATCGATGTTGGCTCTATACATGAAATTTAAAAAACAGCGTCGTCATTCTAGCAGCGGCAAGACCCATCTTGGACGGATATTATTATTGATTTCTCGGAATCTAAACAAGCAACAATATTCTAAATGGAGCAACTAATTAGCAACTAAAAAGGAACAAATTTAGCACCACGAATAAATTTTGTTGCTTGAATAATGAGTCAATGCATGATGGACGAGCCCATGCTAGCTTTTGATAGACCTTTAAAAACCAACCGATAAGTCAAGTTGAAACAAACTGTAAACTAAAATAAAAGTACAAAATGAAAAAAAAAAAAAAAAAAACCATTGAGATATAAAAGTAGTATACAATAAGCTGATAGTAACACTGACTGACGTTCGAGAAATGTAGAGTGCATTCGATTTGCAAATCGGTTTAACGAGCATGCTAGTCAGTATATATGTATATCACTTTACTTCGTACGTTTAACGCAGAAGATAAAATAACACCAGCAGAAAAAAAAATTTTAACATAGGTGTTAATTTGATGTCAGCCTATAGGATATAGCTATTATAAAAAGCTTTTTAGTTTTTTTTGACTATGTATAAGTCAATTCAAATTTTCAACTCAATTAATAAAATTTGAAATTCAATTTCGTAGACCTAAAATGTAAATTTCATTGATGATGAATTTTTTTTAGAATACATAAGTACTAGGATGTGCCAAAATGTAACTTCCTTGATGGACCTTTTAAAATTATCATTTTGAGTTCCCCTTTTAACAGGAGATGGTTTGAGCATTTCCTGACATATTTTAAGCGTTAAGAATTTCTTTAATTTTTATAGAATTTTTTAACAGGAGTTTTGTTCGGCCAAATTTTGAAATTTTGAAATTCAAGCAAAAATACCTAAACAAAACTCCTGGTAAAAAATTCAATGAAAATCAAATAAATCCTTAACGCTCAAAATATGTCAGGAAATGCCCAAACACAACTCCTGTTAAAAGCGGAACTCAAAATTCCAATTTTGAGGTCCATCATGACACATTAAAATGTTACGGTAATACGAAAAAAATGTTAAATTTACACAATTACACAAAAATTTTTACTGTATGGCAATAACTAATTATCACACTGACAAAAAAATTAACTTGACTCAAGAGCCGAAATCTTGAACCAAGAATACCATTTTGAAGAAAATGATTTTCTTGAATCATCAAGAGAATAAATTCTTGAAACAAGAACATTTTCTCAGACCAAGAATAATTTCTCAACTCAAGAAATTATTCTCTTGACTCAAGAAAATCATTTTCTTCAAAATGGTATTCTTGGTTCAAGATTTTGGCTCTTGAGTCAAGTCAATTTTTTTATCAGTGCATTTTCTTTTCTTATTTATATTGCAACATTGTTGAAACTGAGTTTTATCTAAAAATCAGCTTATTACATAAGTAATATTCTTATAGACATAAACTGATTTTTCCAAAATTCTCAAATGAAGGAACACTTATTAGGCTAAAATTTTCATAGTAGTTTAATTGCTTGCAGTAGATACTGAATACATTGAAGTAAATATCATAAAAATACTATCACAATTTTTATTTTTTATGTCAGTCTTTTTCGAATAAGACAGAATCTTAAATCTTTCTTTTGAATATATTCGTAACATAAACGTATTAAAAATTCAAAAAGATAGCCGTAAAAAATTATTGATTTCAAATGAAATAGATTATATATAGACATGTGTACACATATGTCTTGGTATATATGTATATACCTAGAATCGGACTCGAAAAATAATTTCCTGTCAACGATATATAGACCGCATGAGAGGGAGGAACCTGCTCGAGGCTATCAAAATATTATTCCAAGGTGTACAAGAGATATAGCTAGAGTGCAAGTATAATAGGATAGTTAAGCATTTTCACACTAGTTTATATAAAAAAAAACCGATTGTACGCATTAATTCTCAAATTAAATAGAATAATGACATTAAGATAATTTAATATGCACTTTACATTAATAAATAAATAGTTTTATTTATGAAGCAGAATATTACTTAATAAAAAGAAAAAGTGAAGGAAGTAAATTTGTTGATTGGGGGTACAGGAGCGAAGAGAAGAGACGAATAAAAGCGTGACTTGGTCGATACATGGACACAATAGAGGGTGTGGCGTTCGAAAAGTAAAACCTAATATATTTTCTTATTCCTTCATCTATTGGTTCCGAAAGTAATGTTATAATAAATATGGCGGTAAATATTTATCAAGTATATAGATTATTAAAAATTTTCAAATCGTCAATTTCTGCATGTAAAACTTGCTACTCTTTGAGAAAATTTTATTTTCATCAAATAGTATTTTGTTTACTTCGTAATTTTTTAAGCTCTTATTTCTTAACTTCTTATCACGACATGTCTATGAAGAAATATTGAATAAGAAATAATTGTTTAAATTAAGAACTATGCTCAAACTTTTCAAATTAAGTTGCATTTTTTTTTTTTAAATAGACAAGAACAGCTATTTTGAGAACTTTGAAAGGTTCGATTTCAAGAGTTATACAGTTTTTCAGGGACTTTGAAATTCTCAACTTTCAGCAAATTTAAAGAACCTTCCCCCACGGAGAAATATATATACCCGGTTACATAATTTTATAGATGTAACATTTTGAAAATCATGTCTAAATATAGGCTAAGATATAAAGACTTGCAAAATATAAAGACAGTAATCATTAAAAATTATCTACTTTCTTTACAATTTTTTATGATTACTATTGTTAATAATTTTTCTTAATTAATAGTAATACATCCGAGCACTTATCCGATCATATATGCCCAGGCATATATCTGGTCATATATGTAAGAGGGTAAATTTTTAATGTCACATTTTTAAAATTATATATCCGGGCATATATATTTTTTTCATGGAGACTCTGAGGGATGATTCGGAAAAATCACGCATGTATATAAAAAATATAAGCTAAGTCAAATAGATTTATATCTTTCACAAACTAAACTTCATGAAATTTTATGAGTTCCAATAAAGAAGCTGAACTTGTTCTCTGGATTCAAACTATACACTGAGATAGATTGCGCGTGCCTTCTGTATATATTTATAGATTTTACATCGTTGACTTGCGACGATTTTATCGAGAAAATTTATTTTATTTTGCTCACTGATCATTTTTATTAGGCAAGTATGAATAATCAAATTTTTTTTTCCACCTATTACAGAAATGCATTAGGGTGGTCCCATTTTGGGTATTTTTGAATTTCTTCCATTATAATCTTAAGTCGATTTCAAATAACTAAAATGAAACCTTGCTACATAGTTGTACACTGAAAAAAGGTTCATACGATTTAAGAGAATTAATGAAGAAGGTCAAAACAGCTTTATAGTAGAAGTAAAATTTTCCTTAAAATAAAAAAAAATTTCTTCATCATAGACTAGATTTGCTCAAAGTAATCATTATCTTGCTAATAATTATCTACAGTCAAGAACTGATTTTTGCTATGCAGTGGTTACTTCATCCATGAAAAATATTTTTATATGACCTAACATGATCCGAATAATGTAATTTCTTACACTTTAAACAATTTCAATAATGAAAAAAATGTGTATCAACCGATCATACTACGAAAAAGTACATTTGAACTGTAAGTTTTTGCTTATCGAATCATTTTCCTTATTGTTTTACTTATCGAATCTATTTTTGTTTTTTTTTACTATCAGTTAGTTAGGACAAACCAATTAAAACAAAATTCTGTGCATCTTAACAGAAAAATGGTATTTAACCTGAAATAGGTAAAATAATAACTGTTTTTGAAAGCATAAATTAGTATTAATATTTTAACATAAGCCGAAAAAAAGAGAACATATTTTCATTTGTATATTGTCCGATTATTAATAAAATTATTTTAGATCACACACTTGAAAAGTGACGACAAAATTTAACTATTTACATTTCTCCCTACTCGTAGAACACTTTTCTGCAAGAGTGAACTAAACTTCGGTCAAACGACATTCGAATTGAATTGGCCGATTGTTCGATCGAAAAACGCAATGTTATTGTTAAAATTCAATGAACGCCCTCTCATTCCCTCGTACTGGGGAATCGTCCCATTCTTCAGCTATTCGCCCTTTTGTCCTTTATGTGGTTGGGAGTTTGCGCAGAAAAGAGGGAGAGAATGAAGAGCTAGAGTGTTGTTTTTATTGGCCACATTTAGGGAGCAAGCTAGTGAAAATGGGCTGTTGTTTCGCCCCATGTTCACCCTCTTAGTATATATACATATATATGTATAAATATATATATGTATATAGCTTCTCATAAATATATATGTATATATCTATATATTGCTTCCAAACTTAGTAGATGCTTTGGAGAACGTCCTTGTCACTGAATAAGAATACTAAAATGTGAAGACGACGGTTGTCAATGCCACTCAGAGTACTCATCTGTTATTCCAGTACAAATTCCAACTCTCTGCCTCCTTTATCTCCATTTTTTAAATATTTTCTCCGTCACTCATTTTCACTGGTTATTTCAATATACAGTGTGACACTTATAATGTGAATCTAAAGAATTGCCAATTGATCTTGTCAATCAATAAATGTTGCATGGAAATAAAAATAGCCAAAAAAAAAAATTAGGAAAACGGTTCACCCTAAAGGCCATCCCTGCAACTTCCCGCTAATTCCATACCTGAGCGCTTAAAATTCTACTTATGACATTTTTGAGATTTTTGAGCTCAAAATATAATTTATGTGATGTATATATATATATATATATATATATATATGTATATATATAACATACGGACATACGGACATCATCGCGGGAATAGTCAGGGAAGCTTCCTAGGACCTCAAAACGTCAAGATCTGATGAAAACTCGATTTTCGAAAAACGGGGTGAAACCAACAACTTCCCGATTTTTGAAAATTTTCAATTTTCTTAGCGGGAAGTTAAAAATATCTCTAATTGTTAGACTTCCTTTAAATTTTAATGAAAATATAGCAAAAAATTTGGGAATATATATGAACAGTCAATTGAAACGTGGATTTACAAAAAAGAACTACTATCACTTTTTATTGTAATAAGTAATTATAAAGTTAAAGTTATTTACAAATAAAGAGTCAAAAATCTTTTTTTGCCATTCTTAGAATTTTAAATGACTACTATTAATTAACTAATAGATCGGTTTTTCTAATTTTTTAACTCATATACATGACGATTTTAGCATGCAATGGAAAAAGTATTGATTTTTAGAGTTTTAAAATGTACTTTTTGCAGAGTTTGTGAAAATTCAATCTTAAAACTCTAATTTTTCAAGTTTTTTTTTAAAGCTGAACTATTAAAATTCTACTATAAACTGTATTTATTCAACTGTTCTATTTTACATGCAGAATTACACCGAGAAAAAAAATGTGGTCGACGCGATCTTCTATTACAGATGCGATCTAAGAGCATCGTTACAGGTATGGTCCGTATAGCTATTAGTACACTGATACAAAAATTGACTTGACTCAAGAGCCAAAATCTTGAACCAAGAATACCATTTTGAACAAAATGATTTTCTTGAGTCAAGAGAATAAATTCTTGAGTTAAAAAATTATTCTTGGTCTAAGAAAATTTTCTTAAGGACATTCCAAGAAAAAAACTGTTTCCTTGAAATTTTTTGAAATTTTTCATACTTATACTCATAAGTCTCCTCTATACGCAGGATTTTTTTTAAATAGTCCTCGCGGCACTAAATTTTGAAATATTAGCATTCAAAATTTGTATATTTTACATGCAAACCCTATGCTGACCGACGTTCAAGCGAAGGTTTTATTAAATATCAATCGTACTTAAATTAGGATTGTTTTAAAAAACCGAGAATCATTAATTGAAGATATTTCAAGTATTTTTTATCAAAAAAAACATAAACAAACGGTATTCATTTTTTTATAAAAAGTGTTTGAAGTTAGTGACTTTCGATATTTTTCGTGAGTGGAAGTAAGTGAGCGATATTCTATAAAGAGAGGCAGCTATACTGCGTGAGAAAGAAACCAATAGCCATAACCTATTGGTGTCTTTTTCTTGTTTATGAACGTTCTTAACTCAAGAATTTATTCTCTTGACTCAAAAAAATCATTTTCTTCAAAATGGTATTCTTGGTTCAAGATTTCGGTTCTTGAATCAAATTAATTTTATTATCAGTGTAGCAGTTTGAATCACGACCATTGCGACTCATTCAGGTGCCATGCATGCACGATATTATCGTTATCGTTTGTATAAAGTTTTGCTAACCTTATTATTCTCCAGATAACAACAGGCGTATCACAGTATACGCTTAATATTTCCAAAATCGGTTGTGTTACCTTAGACATATAGGTACAATTCAAAAGGAAAAACAAAAGGGGTATTAATTAAAAACTTGAATAGACGTTAATGTAAAATTTCATATTAAATGAAAAAAAAATTGGTCATGATTTATAATCAGTGTATGCTTTTCTATTCCACAAAAATATTTTTTTTTAGTGTATTTTAACTAAACGAATATTTCTAAACTCAAATATACAATTGATAGAACTTCGAAAAGTGTGGATTAAGCCATTGTTGCTTATATTGCCATCCTAATAACGTAAATAATCGAACAAAATTGATAAATTGATGTTTAATTATATAATAAATTAAATGGACGACAAACTGTTCAGTATTTAATGTTAACGTATTCCATGGACGGCTGCCCAATTTCAAAATACAGTAACTAACATTTTTAAAAATTTTTCCTATTAAAAAAAAATTTACGCTCCAAATTGATAGAAAATTTGAGTTATGAGGAAAAAATACTTAAATATAAATATTTTTAAGAAAAAAATTTAAACTTGAAATTAAGATCTAAAAGTTATAAGAAATGCAGTAATACTAAGAAAATCGGGTATAAAAATTTTGCAGTTACTGTGTTTTAAAATTGGGCAGCTGTGGAATCTTATGAATATGCATAATATCCATTTTGAAATTTAGTATTTGATATGAGAATCAGTTATTGAGAATTTTTCATTCTTCCGGGTCTATACTGTCATTATACGGAAAAAGCTTCTTTGTGCCTGAAATACACCCTAAGATCTAGCAAGCCGTGGCATCTGTAATAACAACCAATGAGATCTTGTTCGTCTCCCATTATGGTTGTCATCGTCGTCAGGGTTATAGACGTCGACGTCAAGTTAATGCTTTTATTTAAACGATCTCGATGATTGGTTCATAAGCGTAAAAATTATTAACTTTTTCTTTTTAAAAATATATATATTTAAAGGCGCCATTACAATGGACTACTTTATTAACAAATTTGAATGGTAGCATTTTTTTTTAAATCACAAGTTTCTAAAATATTTAAACAAAGTCTAAAATGATTACAAAAATCACGAATTAATTAATGTATTAACTTCCTTATTGTAATTATGACTATTAAAAGTAAACCATTATTTCATTACTTATAGGGATAAAGTAGATTTAAAGTAATGAATGAGTTAAAATAAAGAAAACAAATAAAAAAAATTCGTAAAAAATATTCAAATAGCATGCGGGGCCTATATAGTAGTCGTTACAGTAATAGTATGTATAGTATGATAATGTTGGTTATTCTAGCAAACCTAACATAACACAATTTGTTGTTTAACAAAATAAATGATTTTGTTGTATTCTTTTTGGTTCTGACACATACCAGCAATGATGCTACTTAGTAAGTACACATATGACAACAAATTCAATCAAGTATGTTTATTGGTACGATAGAGATTACGAATATTTATACAAAGTTCAGTGAAGCCGATTTTAAATTATAATTCTCGAGTTAAAGTAATAGTAATACTTAAAATGCTTACGAAAGAATGGGACAATGTACGAACGAACATAAATGAAAAGTTACTAATTTCTTTTCAAACTTTTTATTGATACAGTTATCATTAATTTATAAATAAAACTACAAAAAAAAAAATAATATTTCATTTAATTTAATAATATTTATCTGAGCGAATTATAAAAAAACCAAAAAAAAACCACTCTGAATCATTAAAAGCTCCAATTATTGTCATATATATACTTTGTCACACAAGTAGAAATAAAAATACAATCAGTCAAATATTTTTTTATCTAAAAATAAGATTATGTTTTCCGAAAATTTGCTAAAAACGAAAATTATAAATAAATATCAATCAAAAAATGTATCCAATAAACTGTGAATAGCATTATTTTGTGATAAAATTTTTTTTAGAATTTCATAGTGATAGAAAAAAAATACATAAAAATCACTATTTTTTTAAAAATCAATAGGGATTCTTCCTTATATTTTCATCTAAATAAGTCCCGTTCGAAATGGTCTACTATCATTGTCAGGGTATCTTCATCTAGAGTCGTAATTTCAGAAACTATGATTCCGGGAATGATCCTTAAGAAAACATATGTTCCTGAAAAAATTTTTTGTGATTTTGAACTTTGTACATTACTAGTGATTGACCATCAGCTATTGGGTGTATCGGATTGATGGTTTCAATCGCCGTATAAAAAAATGCCACACAATTACATTGTTATAGTACCTGTGATTCGTAAAAGATTAACCTTACTCTAATTCTAAAGATTAGCATCATTACCTTAGTAGACGTTCAAGCTTACGACAATTCAACCGCGGACAGTTCAACCGAAGAACAAACAATTTTTAAATTAAGACACACAAAATCTGTGAAAAAAAGAATACATCAGAAGAACAAGCTTATGCGTTGGTCTATTTTTGAATAAGCATACACAAAATTCATGATAAAAGCGTTCATTATACAACGATTGATTTGTCTTGTGATTGAACAATCATCGGTTAAAATGTCGCGTCTGAACTGTCTGCAGTTTAATTGTTATCGAATTTGCGATATTAAGGCGCGATCGGTACACTCCAAACCATCAAAAACTTAATTGGTAATGGTAAATATTTTCATATAGAAGTAAACTTATGAAACTCACAGTTTGATATGTTTACACTTTATTAGGTCATGTTAATTCGACAGGAGTATGGTTTTCTTAGCTTTAGAGTCAATATAAATATTATTTTGAGAAGCGTGTTTACTCGACTTCTTGACACAATGCTATAAAAAATCAGAAAATTAGCAATAAAATTTTAACGTTATTTTCATGAATTATTATACATTACAATATTTTATTATTGTTAATTATTGACACTCGCATGATAATATCTCAATTTAGGATACTATATAAGTGGCATTCACTTTACGAAGGAACAAATGTGAACGACGATCCATTAGCTGGGAAGCCTCATCTGACGCACCCCGACATTATCAAAACACTGTCTTAAAACTTATATTCCAGTTTGTATTATCCTGTAGTAGTGGAAAAGCCATATGGGTGAGATAAAATAACAAAGTATAGGTATAGCAAGTATGTACTAAAAATATTCTTCATGTCATTAATTTTCGTTTTTATTTTATTTATTTCAGCTAATAATCAAAATTGTAATTATTATTAGTTTCTCATTTAAAATTACTTTTCTATTTATATAAATATACACATATATTCATAAATATACGCGCTGATTGCCGCGGATATTTATTTATATATATACGCACGTGCACGTTTTTGTATATAAACCAACGAATGCAAAAATGAATTTTAAGTTTGAGAATATGATCATTATAAAAAAATATTATTTGTCAATTAAACAGTTTACCCTCTCCGGATACAAAAAAATTTTATTATTAATGTTGATTAAAAAAAATTATTTTTAATAAACGATGATGAAAATCTTAAATGTTGACTGCCAAGCAAGATATCTGAAAATATTATTTTAAAGTCTTAATTTTTTTGTCAAGATAAATTGAAACAAATCTAAACAAAATGGTTCTTGACTTTTTTGATCTTCAGTATCTTACAAATCAAGCGATGAGGTATGGAACTATTTTTCATAATTACAAAAATAGGCAATTCTTGAAAATACACCTTTTTAAAATGAATCAATGGATTTAACTGATTCAACCAATGGACATACCCCCATCCAGATATTTTGTTCACTGATTCACCAGAGAAATTGTCACTCACTGGTTGGAATCAGTAAAATTTCATTGATTAATTTTAAAAGAGTATATATAAAATCAAATTTCGAAATTGTATGTATGTAACTTGAATACGAGTTAACAATCAAATTTGTAGTTAAATTTCCCTTCAACTTTACAACAATTTGACTGAAATACTTGTACAGCAAGTTTTGACGTCTATTTTGCTTAGACTACTGTTTTCGTCAAGTTTGCTTCAAATTGTGGACGTAGATTGACAGCAAGTTTCAGGTTAGGTGGCTATCAGGGTAGTTTTTTGATATATCAAGAAAATACAAACAAAAAAAAATTAATTTACTCACGGTACTTGAACTCACAATTTACAGTTGCTCACACATGTATCTGCAGATGGCATTTTTTCCAACACGACTTTCTTTCATGCCATCATATAAGCGAGAAGATCATTTTACTTCATGCTGGATCTAATAATTATCTACGATCCTTCAGGAAATTATTTTTCTTATCTACAATTAACAGAGAATTAATTTTCTTTTTAGGGAAGTCTATCAATTACCCTTTATGCCCTGTATCAACCGAAATGTACATATCATACCCAATTAGCACAGGTTGACCATCAACTAAGTTGATGTTCAATGGTTTACGTCAACTTTACGTTAACTTAGCGTCAACCTCTGCATTTTCAACAGTTTCCCATAACTTGACTTTAACTTATGCATCAAGTTAGCGTAAATCTATTCCCGGAATTTTCCGAAAGGTTCGCTCAAAGTTAACGCGAAGTTGCAGAAAGTTAATGTTAACTTCACGTCAACAGTTATAAGTATAACTGTTGCTCTACTGTTAGCGTAACTTCACGTCAAATTCCGGCCGTAGGTTTACGTGAACTTCGTTTCGCTTGTGCTAACTGGGTACCTTCTATTATTTAAAACTATTATTATCCCTGATAGCCACCTCATACTTTAAGTTCTTGTAGTTAGGTGATTGCTGGATAAGTTAGCGACAAGTTATCGTTAAGTTAACGTCAAGTCTACAAGTGCCCATCCTCATATGCAAGTTGACAATAAAGTAGTACCGATATTTAAAAACAAGTTACACTGTTAAAAAATTTTGTAAAATTACTATCATATTACAAAACAAATAATAGGAGACGAATGGGCAAGACGGAGAGGGCGGGTAAAATGAATAATCCCCTGATAGCCAGCGCTTTCTCAGTAAGTAGTTGACTTTTAGCAGTTACGGTTAACTTGACATCAAGTTAGCGGTAATTTTTTACTCGACAGAAATTGTAAGCAAATTGACGAAAATCTACGGCCGAAACTTGAATACAAGTTAACAATCAAACTTGTAGTTAAATTTCCTTTGAACTTTACTACAATTTGACAGAAATACTTGTACAGCAAGTTTTGACGTCTATTTGCAGAGTAAGTTATAGGTAACTAATAGGTAATTGCTTGCTTTGCCAACTCTTTCCGTCAAGTTTGCTTCAAATTGCGGACGTAGATTGACAGTAAGTTATAGGTAAGGTGGCTGTCAGGGTCGTTTCAAATCGCTGGTAAGTCGGTAAAAACACTTTAGACTGCCATCTATCATTCCATTATATGACTACACGCACCGTTGTTGACAAAACATCGGTCTCACATACTTGTGGCATTTTTTTTTATAAATATTGAAATTTAGGAAAAAAATTAAAATTTTTAACCGTAAGTATACAAAGATTATTTTAATGTTGTTAAGGACGATGCAAATTAAAATTTTTTAAATGAAATATATAATTAATAAACATGAAATAATCAAGTTATTTTTTTTTATCGCTATAGTTTGTAATAATTTAAGGTTATGTTATAAAACTACCAGACGGGCAAAACGGAACCGGGCAAAATGGATACTTTCTGTTTTTTAATTATGTTTTAATTGTCTTATATATTATATTTAGCATAGTATACTTGTTGCAGATGGTTTATAGCTATAAAAGAAAAACAGATCGTGCCAGTTGGTCAGAGGAAAATTTACTAAGGGCAATGCAAGAAGCAAAGAAGATATCAACACTTAAAGCAAGCAAAATATATGGTATCCCGTATGCAACTTTGCATCGACACCTGAGTAAAGGAACTTCAAAAAAGAAACTGGGCCGCTTTGAAACTATTTTTTCGTCGAAGGAAGAAGAAATACTTTTAAAATATACCCACGAAATGGATTCTCTCTTTTATGGACCCACACGACCTGAGTTTATGAAAATTGCTGGAGATTTTGCTAAAGCTAAGGGGAAATCTGGAGTTTTTTCTGGCAATATAGCTGGGAAAGGATGGTTCAAAAATTTTAAACTTCGTCATCCGACATTGACATTGAGATCACCTGAACCGACATCTTTAGCTAGAGTCAAAGGGTTTAATCGAGAAGCTGTCAACAGATTTTATTCTCTCTTGGAAGAAGTCATAGAAAAATATGCTATCCCTCCAGATATGATCTTTAATATGGATGAGACTGGGGTGAGAACTTCATCAATTAAGCCACCTAAAGTCCTGTCTACCTGCGATAAAAAACAAGTTGGAATTGTTTCAAGCAATGAAAAAGGAGTTTTGACGATCGTAGTTTATTGCTGCAGCGCGACTGGGTCATTTATTCCACCTTATTTCATATTTAAAAGAAAGAAGTATAATTCAAGATTGCTGGATGGTGCCTCCCCCCTGATTCAGAAGCAACAGTCACTAATAGCGGATGGATAAATTCTGAAAAATTTTTGGACTGGTTGAAAATGTTTGTACAAAAAGTGCGCCCTACTGAAAATAACAAAGCACTTTTAATATTGGATAAACACGAATCACATAAAAGTTATGAAGCTCTTGAATTTGCAAAAAAAAATCATGTGATATTTTTATCTATTCCTCCTCATACATCTAATAAGTTGCAACTTTTAGATGTGGCAGTTTATGGGCCTGTAAAAAAATTTTTCGAAATTAAAGTGAATAATTTTCAAAAGCAACATCCTGGTCGGATCATTAATCAGTATAACATTGCGAAACTTTTTACAGGAGCATATTTAAAAGGAGCCATACCAACTAATGCAATTAGTGGGTTCCGAGCAAGCGGTATACATCCATTTAAAGGGCATATTTTTGGGGACCAACATTTTGCACCTTCTGAAATTTATGAAAATAAAAATGTAAACGAAAATGAACAAATAATTGAAAATGAAAATGAAGAAAGTCAACAAAGTACTTCTGAAGATAAGATGGAGCCAAATAATGAGACGATAGCACAACCAGCGAATGTTTCCGACATGGATTTATTACAAAACATCCGGCCCATACTTATTGGAACAGTTCGAAAGAGTACACGAGGACGTAAATCTCAACAGTCAGAAATCTTAACTAGCTCTTCTATACCCGAGTCGAAATTTTTTTTCACTTAAAACCCATTTAAACCTGGGATAGTCTAAGTCAGGGTGAAACAGAATGAAATAGGTTTTAAGAAATAAGGAACTGCATTGATACTAAACCCCGTTTCACTCTGGTAACGTCTACTTAAGTTCGTTTTCAGACGAGTTAGGTTGAAAAAGGTTCTTAAAAAAACTCTGTTTCACCCTAGCTGTTATTTCACGATGTCTACGATTTTTTGTTTCTCAGACGAAAAAGTGTCAAGCAGGGTTTTATTAAAACCTATTTCAACCTTAATAGCCTAAACTGGTCATATTCATAGTAAAAAAAAAAATTATCATTTAACTGTTGGTTACTTCATGTTATTATTTGCATGACTGTTAAAGTAATGATAACTATTAGTAATGTTAATTTATAATTATACAAGAATAATAATATCGAAATGAAGAAAGAAGAAACGACGAAGAAAACACAAATTTCCGTTGAAAAAAACGCAGCTTTACTGGGATTCGAAACTGAGACCTCACGATTACGAAGCAAGACTGGATTCCCTTTGCTACTTGAAGACTAGTCATACAATGGAAATATTTGTTTCCATTTAAGCTACAACTGACAAAATTAAAATTAACTCATGTGATTAAATATTATTATTATTTCTTATCTCACGGTGAATATTACTGTGATTGTTATTGTTAATTTTACAACGTTGAAGTGCTTAAAAAATTTTGTCGCGAAAATTGACTAAATTTTCAACTTCCCGCTAAGAAAATTGAAAATTTTCAAAAGTTGGGAAGTTATTGGTTTTACTCCGTTTTTCGAAAATCAAGTTTTCAACGGATGTTGACGTTTTGAGGTCCTAGGAAGCTTCCCCGATTGTTTCTGCGATGGTGTCCGTTTGTCTGTCTGTATGTATGTATGTATGTATGTAAGATTTCATCGCGATTGGCGCCATTCAAGAGAGCTTGACCAAACTTAGATTTTGAATATCATTGAGACAGATTCGAACCGGTAGATCTTAAGAAATTTAAAAAAAACCACAAAAAAATTTTTTTCAAATGTGTTTTTGTTTTCAATAACTTTGAAACGGCTTTACCGATCTGTTATTATTTTTTCATTCTTTAAATTTTTTGATTTTTAATTTGGCAAACTATTCTTTTTGACAATTTTGTCAAATTTTTAATTAGAAAAACTTGATCTTTCGTATATTTTTGAATTCTTCTTGTACAAAGTATAATTTTTTAGTTAAAGCACGAAAAGTATATACACATGAATAGTTAAATAGTTAAAATATCTGAAAGTTATTTCGAAAAAATTCTGGAAGAAATTATTTAAAAAATTTTTAAAAAGGTATATAATTTTGTAACATATCGTTCGATTTTGATTTTTCAAAGTAGTTTTTAGAGTAGTAATGAAAGAAAAATCTGTATATACGGGTTTATATTGAAAGGTTAAAGAAGCCTGGTAATTATTTTCGAAAAATATCAAAAAAAAAATTTTTTCAATTTTTAATCAGATGTAACTTTTGGATGCGTCGATCGATTTTAATTTTGTAAATGGTTTTAGACACGGTTTTTAAAGCAAAAAAAGTGGATGATTATAATCACCACTCAAAAACAAAAAAAAGATACTGCAGCTGCAAAAAGAAAAGCTCCAATCGATGCTCCAAGTCCATCCGGTGTCAAAAGACAACGACAATCAAAAAAAGCCTTGGGAAAATCTATGACATCTTACCTGTGCACCGTATGCAAAGAAAAATATGTTGACCCGCCGAAAGAAGATTGGATACAATGTGGGACCTGCCAAGAGTGGACACATGAAGCCTGTTCTTCGTATTCGGAACGTGGTTCATATTTTTGCGACGATTGTTTTAATTAAAATGCGTTTTCTAATCAGTATTCATTTTGCCCGACCTGAGTATTCGTTTTGCCCGCCCTGGTAGGGCAAAACGGATAATGTTGACTTTTTTTTTTTTTTTAATTTTGAAGAAGAATTTCTTTATTTTTATTTCCATTTAACTTTAATTATAAACGTCTATTACTCAAAGAATTATTAGCCAAAGCTAAGAATAAATATGATTGTAATATATATTTTTAATCTTATTTTTAAATTAACATATCCTTTTTGCCCGTCCTTCCCCTAAGTAAAATTACAAATCAGTGTATAGCAATGCGAAATAAAATACAATTCATGTAATTTTCCAACACCTGTCGGGAAATTTACTAAGATATATTTTGATTTTACAAATTGATGTATAAACCTAACACGCATTGTAATATTACAGAACCGTTCGTCAATTTTTAAGAAAAAACTTTTTAATTTTGCAAACATTATTTGTGATCTGATTCGGCATAATTGTATGTAAAATCACAGAAAAATGTTGTAATTTATATTAGGTGGCTATCAGGGATATGACTCAAATGTTTGGTATCGATAGTTTTTTATATGGAGACCATATTTTGTATGGTCTCCATAGTTTTTTGGTTCCAATAATGCAGCGAAGCGAAAGATTTTTTTTTTTTTTTTTATTAAAATACGGCCTTGGTTAAACCAACGCAGCCAACTGTTACATAGTAAATGCCCTTGTTATAAGTCGATACCGCGCTTTAAGCGTTACATTTAAAAAATATATATGAAGGTATAAGTCTATAAAAAATACACATGTGTACAAACAACTGTCATTCAAATAATCCTACAAATAATTACCCAAACTCACATATAAATATCGTAATGAACTAACAGATTTAACATTATAAACTATAAATATATTTAACATTTTTAACTCAGATAAATATGTCAATTTTGTTTAAGAAAACATTTATTATTCTGATGATCTCGTGGCTCAGACAGTGAAGTAGAGATTCGATACAGTAAGGACCCACTCCCAGAATATCCTGTAATGACTTTAAGAAATACCGTCTCGGTTCATCTAAAAGACTACACTGAAAGAAAATGTGATTCGGAGTCTCCTCATACTCTCCGCACAAGCAGATGGGAGATTGGACTATATTATACTTGAAAAAACTAGCTCTGAGAGATGTATGACCACTCCTCAAGCGATTGATGGAAACGATTGTACGTCTATTAATTTTCATTTTATCGAACCAAGGCTTTGAGCTGAAAGAGGCAAAATTGTTCGTGTAAAATATACCTTGGTCCGGGTCCGTGCAGCTAAACCAATCCATGAATTCTTTTCGATTTTTATTTTTCCACACGGCGTTAAGGTCAGAGCTAGGTAAGCGAAAGAATTTTACTTCACGGATCATTTGTCGCCATCTATGAGTGCTTACTATAACATTTTTGTCAATTATCGGTCTCAAAAAATCTGTTTTTAGACAAATGTCATACACTTACTGCCAGTAACAAAATAAAATAACGTTTGGTTACCAACTCAGTTTAATTTATAAAAATTGTGAATTTGTACATTTATACTATTTATACTTAAAAACACACAGTTAATTAAAATAGTTTCATCATTCAGTGTAATGCAGTAAACAAGTTGGTTGTTTTTTAAAAATGATTTTGCCATGAGTTAAATTAAAAATTTATACGTGAAGTTAATAAAAATCTACGAAAATATTAACTAAAGTTTTTACTGTGAGTTATGATCCGATCATAACCTGTCATTTTCAACTTTTTAACTGTAACGAAACGAATTTAAATGCAAAACATAGCGAAATCAACGCATCGGCATTTATTTTTGCCGAAATATTTCATAAGCTCCGTTGTAAATCTTAAACCGAAAGAAAAAAAATATTTTAATCGTAAATTTATAAAATTTTGGAAAGAATCAGCGAGGAATATTTTTTCATCGTTTCCACACAATGTAAATAATCAAATCAACATATGATTTTATATTTCTTTAATTCTATTGAGAACAAAATTGTGAATTTTTTTTTTTTATTTTCAGAATTTCAACACATTTTCTACAGAATGCAGATCGTTAGGGTTTTATATATTATCACAAAATCAATTTTATCAAAAATTTACCATTAATAAATTACTGAAAAAAAAATTTGGCACATCTTCAGTCAGTCATAATAAACCATCATCAAGTAATGGATCTCAAAATTCGTCAGATAATAAACCTCCCAATCAAGGCGATGAAAAAGTGGCATTCATAAAACTCTTTTTGATATCATGTTTTGTTTATGGAATATTTATTTATCCGATGCAAAGAATGGCATACAAAGTTGAGGTATTTTTTTATTATGTACTTTTTTGCTTTTTAGCATGTGAATTTAATAATTTTATCTAATTAACTAACTATTATATCCGCAACATTTACAAGCAATTGAGGAGTTGAGTTTCAAAAGGGTATCTTTTCATTTTTGATTAATCGAGACAAAAAACTGGTTATCTTCAATTATAAATATTTTTATTGAACTTTTTTAATTTAACTATAAAGTGCTATCGATTATGAAGCTATAATTCGATTTTCATTTAGAAATCTTTATAATTCTCGAAATACTTAATATTTAAAAGATCAAAAAGCTGTTCTTTTAAAATATGAAAAGGTACCCTTTTGAAAATCAGCTCCTCAATTTAACATTAAATAACCATCGTAAACTTTGTTAGATCTTATGATTTTAAAATTTAAAGACTTTTGACAATTCAAATATTTTTTTAAAAATCAATTAGAAAAAAATCCTCGTTGAGGAATTTAAAAAATTATAGATGTAAATTTATTTGATTATTTTTATTGTGCCATTTAATTTATTGAATAAAACCAAAACTGGTCAAATGTCTGTTAATATTAATATTATTAAATTTTTATGTGTAGTCTTTTCCAAGATTTAAAATTGATATGACCATCAATTTTAGCAAATTAACACAGGTCGAAGATAGATTAAAAAATGACTCATTATTCTAGTCAAAACTTAGCATAAATATACGAAATTATTAACCTAAAAATAAATTTTTGACAACTGTTTAAAAAAGAGAATCATACTATTATTGGCCATAAAATCAATGATTAAATTTTATTAGGAAAATCACGGATTTTTTAAGTTCATCAAAAACAGAATCATCTAAAAAAATAAATTTTTTTTAAATTGTAAAATTCATAAAAATTAAAAAATTTGACATCAAAGTTTTTTTTTTTGTAATTTTTATTTTTCATTTGGAAAATTAATAAATGTCGCTAAACTCATTTGGACAAATTTTTTAGAAATTTTTGCTAAACATTTAATGTTTTTTATGTTAAAAATTTTAAAACTAATTATAAAATTTTTTTTTGACTATTTTTATGACTTATATTTTAAAAATACACCTTCAAAACGAAGAATTATAAATAAAAATATGCGAAAAAATTATTCAATTTTTTATACCAAAAAATAAGGTGGTTCTCACTTTCAATTTGAAAATTCTAAACAATTATTAATGTAGCAATTTAACATTTTTAATTACCTGTAAATCTTCTGTATATATATCGTTCAATCATTAAAAGTGAGTGAAATATCATACATTAATAATTATTAATTTTATTTTATTTTAAACAGGAATCGCCATTCATATCTTGGAATGAATTTGTACATAAAATGCTAGCAAAAGGTGAAGTTCAAGAATTAATAATAAAACCCGACATAGATTGGGTAACGATAGTTTTGCACGATGGTGCAGTAATAAATGGAAAACGTAGCATTCTTCGTACTTACCAAATGATTGTAGCAGATGCAACCCAATTGGAAGAAAAGCTACGAGAAGCTGAAAAAGCTCTTGGAATACCACCTGGCCAAGGAGTACCCATAGTATACCAGCGTGTCAACGAGAATACTTCTTTCTTAATTGCACTTGCTGTAACTATTGGAATACTGATAGCAGTGAGCAGATCCGTAAATAAATCCGGTTTAGTAAGAAGAGATATGTTTGGTGGAATAACTCGAGCCAAATTTACTCTAGTTGATCCATTGACGGGTGGTGGAAAAGGAGTTAGGTTTGTAGATGTAGCTGGTTTAAAAGAAGCTAAAATAGAAGTTATGGAGTTTGTGGACTACCTCAAACGTCCAGAACATTACAAAGCACTTGGAGCCAAAGTACCTAAAGGTGCTTTACTACTTGGACCTCCTGGATGTGGTAAAACAATGCTGGCAAAAGCTGTTGCTACAGAAGCAAATGTTCCATTTTTATCAATGAATGGTTCTGAATTTATTGAAATGATTGGTGGCTTAGGGGCTGCCAGAGTTCGAGATCTTTTCGCGGAAGCTCGTAAAAGATCACCGAGTATTTTGTACATTGATGAAATCGATGCTATCGGTAAGAAACGATCTGGTGGATCTGGTATGAGTCAATCAACAGGCGAATCGGAGCAAACTTTAAATCAATTACTTGTAGAAATGGATGGAATGGCAACTAAAGAAGGAATTATTGTTTTAGCATCAACCAATCGCGCTGAAGTGTTAGATAAGGCGCTTTTACGACCTGGTCGTTTTGATAGACATATTTTAATAGACCTTCCTACACTCCCTGAAAGAAAGGAAATTTTTGATAGATATCTTAGTAGCATAGTTCTTGACAAAAAACCAGAAGTTTACTCACCTAGACTTGCACAGCTAACTCCAGGATTCAGTGGTGCTGATATTGCTAATGTTTGCAATGAAGCAGCTTTACATGCTGCTAGGTTTAAGAAAAAGGCGATTGATGCTTCTGACATATCTTACGCTATTGATCGAGTGATTTGTGGTCCAGAAAAAAAAAATCATGGTGTTTCACCCGCTGAAAGAGAAATAGTTGCTTATCATGAAGCAGGTCATGCATTGGTTGCTTGGTTATTAGAGAGTACTGATGCTTTGTTGAAGGTAACAATAAAACCGACAACACGAGGAGCTTTAGGCTTTGCTCAGTATACACCAACCGAGCGTAGAAATTACAGCAAAGAACAATTATATGAAATGATGTGTGTTGCTTTGGGAGGCCGAGCCGCTGAAAATGTTGTTTTCAATCGCATAACTACTGGCGCGCAAAATGATTTACAAAAAGTTACCAAAATTGCTTACACACAAGTTAGACAGCTTGGAATGAGTGACAAAGTTGGATTAGTTTCATATTCTGAAGAAGAAACTGGAACAAATACCAAAAAACCATACAGTAAAAAATTGGCTAATTTAATGGATATGGAAGCTAGACAATTGGTGGCGAAATCGTATAAAGATACTGAAAAATTATTAAAAAATAATATGGATAAATTAGAAAAAGTAAGTGTCATATTTTATTACCTTTTTGAAGGATTATTATGTGGATTTGTGTGTCAATGAAGTAGGTATTTTTTTTAATGATTTAGGTTTAAAATCAAAAAAAAATTTTTTTTTTTTTTCATTAAGGGGGAACACCACTGTGACGATCAGAGAAAGAGGTGATTTTGGGGAATTTTTTCGACAGGGAAAATAGAGGAATTTGGGGATCGGATTTTTTTTTATTTTATTCAGGGTACATTAAAGATTATTACCCTAAATTTTTATTAAAAAATATTTAATTACTACAAAGTTATTAACAATCTTGTAGAGCACTAGGAAAAATTTTCTCCTTCCATGGTCGGTTCGATAACTCAAAAACGGATTATCTGAAAATAAAAACCTTAGTTGCTTTTTAATCAGTAAGGATGTAGTTACCGTCGCACGTACGGAATTTGAAAAATTTTTATTTTGAAGATTTTTTTAGCCGGGTTAAAACAAAAAACAAAAAAAACAGTAAGAATAGTGAGAAAATTTTCAACCTGTCGCCATTTTTTTAAAAATGAAAAATTTTAAATTTCCGTACGTGTGACGATAACTACATCCTTACTGATTAAAAAGCAACTAAGGTTTTTATTTTCAGATAATCCGTTTTTGAGTTATCGAACTGACCATGGAAGGGGGAAATTTTTCCTAGTGCTCTACAAGATTCTTAATAACTTTGTAATAATTAAATATTTTTTAATAAAAATTTAGGGTAATAATCTTTAATGTACCCTCCATAAAACAAAAAAATCCGATCCCAAAATTCCTTTATATTCCCTATCAAAAAAATTCCCGAAAATCACCTCTTTTTTTCGATCGTTACAGTGGTGTTCCTCCTTGAATATAATCCTAACAATCCATAGATATATGTAATCCTTCATTTAAACAAATTCTTTACTGTTAGAAGAATACAAAGAATTTTAAATTGAATTACTTATGTCATAACAATAATTTTATTTTCAGTACTTCCAAAGAGCATTTTATTATCCTTTGAGAAACCATTTAACTATAGAATTTAAGATTAAAAATTTAGAGATTTACGGTCTTAAAAAATTATGATTTTTTAGGAAAAGATAATATTATGAATTATAAATGTATTATTTTGAAATTTTTATTAAATTTCTTAAAAACAAAATAACATGAAAAAACTTGGAAATATATATTTTAAAAATATCAATTTTTTATGATTTTCTAAAATTTTTATTTTTAAATTAATAAATTGACATCTTTTACAGATTTTTTTATTTTACAAATTGTTCGATTTTCGAAAAAATTAAGTAAAGTTGATTTTTTGACTTTTTATTGCTAAAAATAGGCAGTTCCAAAATTTGAAACAATTACTAACAAAGAACTAAATTGCAAATAGCTGTAGATTATTATTTATTATTTTACAAAATTCATAAAATCATTAATATTTAATTTATAGATTTCACAAATGCTTCTCAAGCAAGAAACATTGACCTATGAAGAAGTTGAAGGCTTAATTGGACCACCACCTTTTGGTAAAAAGAAAAAAGTTGATTGCATAGAATTAGACGAAGCAACATCGACAGCTATTGAGAATTCTCCAGAAACACAATCAACATCGCAAGTCTCAAAATGTGATAAGATAATTTATAATTTATAACTCAATAAATATATTTTCAAATGCAACTTACATGAACGGCTGAAGAGTTAATTGTTCATTAACTATAATTTATAACTGTAAAAATATAAAAAATAAAAAATGTTATGTAACAAATAAAACTTTCTTTAATTTTTTGGAACTTGATCCACTACAAATAAGTCGTTGATTAACTGTGAATCACATACAATCAAAACTTATAGTTTTTTATAATTAATATTACAAAGCCTAACTTATTAAATTAAATAACAAGCTATTTTTAACTTCTACATTTCTTATAATATAATAACACAAAAAAATATTTCTATCATTTAAGCGCATTGGTTCGAATGTTACATTCGTAAAAAAATACTTCTTAAAAGAAATTCTTGTATACTATCATATTTTTGTAAGACTGGAATAGGATGTCAGAATTTATTTAATGTTAAGATATCATACTTTACATCGTTCGTGAGAGTAATAATGAAGATACATAAACAATTCTATAGAAATTTGATTGACTGCACACAGTATATACTTCATACAAATATCCATTTCATACGATACAAATCTAACATGAAATGCATATTCTTAGACAATTTGTATATTATTGTTTCATGTAAAAAATACATAAATACGTGCTTATTGACCAAGCTAAAGTTCTATGTAAACTAAAGAATGGTGGTAAATGATCTATCATCACACTAATTGAATTTACTACCTATTATATTTATATTATTAATAAAATAACAAAATGCATTTAACCAATTCAATTATGCCGTATATTCTGAATAGCAAAAAAAAAATAAATAAATGATTAAACTATCTAACTTAAAGTCTCAATCGGAAAATAGTCTATGTATTATTTTCGAGATAGAAAAAATAGAATCATTAATTAAACTTTTTTTTCTGTAGGTTTTATTTTGTATATTAAATCATATAATTTTATTATTAATCATTAAATTCATAATTGTATTTAATACTATCTCACTATTGTTTGATATTATTATATAAACAACTATAGATTGGAGACTAAATGATACGAATAACAATTTATAGTTTTTATCGTTGGAAGATTTAGTTAACGCTTCGCAAGCAAAAATGTAAAACTTATTATTTGAACACTTCGCTGGATATTCGTATTAAAAAAAAAAAAAAAAAAAAAAAAAAAAAATATTTTTTCAAACAATATTAAAAATAATATACAAAATAAATGCGCAACCAAATCTAATTTTATGAATAACAAAATGTATATAGTTCAGCTTTTGGGAACTATCTATAGACATAGAACTAAATGTAGACCACTGATATTAGTTTTCAACTAATTCAGAATCATTCGAAACTACACCTTTAAGAGTGAAGTTTAAAGTACGTTCATAGTGTGAACCATCCCAATACACTTGGCCACATCGATGACAAATGAAGAAAATTGAAACTCGTTCACAAATACCTACAGGAACCCTATCAATTTGAATAAGTATTCCATATTTCGTTTTACACTGCATGGTGTGCGAAGTTTCTTTCGACAACTGCCATGTACGATTTTTGAATCTATAATCTTCGACCTGGGAATTTTCCTTTTGATTCTGTCCTGTTACTGTAGGCGTATATTCTCGACCTGAAAACCTGTAAATAAAATTTTGAGAATTTTAAAAAGTGACATTTATTTATTATAATTAATTTGATGAAGAATTAAGAAAAATTCTCGTTTACTTACTTTAAGTTAAGTTTCCACATTGTTTTATTAGAAATTTGAACAAACTCATCAGAATTACAAATTTGACAGCGACTGTAAATATCATTTTCTGTGACGGTAATATTGAAATGTTTTATCACTTCTCTTAATTGATCATCAGAATTGTCACTTTCAACGCAATAATATAGCTCTGGTGGTAAAGATTCCAATCTTTTTAGCTGAAAATAATAAATAATAATAATTACTAAATAAATAAAAATAATAATAATGATAACAATAACAACAACAATGATAATGATAATAAACATACCTTTTCATGAGTAAGATTACGTGTAAGAAATACTCTTTTGTCTTCCAGAGCTATTTTAATTGATTGAGTAGAATTTGGATCATGATCAAGGAAAATGCAATTACAGCCACACATTCTTAAAGGTTTTACTAAATTAGCTAAAACTGCATCACAAATTACTTTCCACTGATGTGCGGGAATAGGTTCTGATTTAATAGTCTCTTTAGTAACTGTAGAACTAGTTCGAATAACCAATCTATTAATGGACGATTTAATCTCTGGTTTTTTATTAATTTTCTTTGGCGACGCACAAAGCTGAGACTGATAAAGTTCGTCGCAAATTTCTTGCAGGGGAATGTTGCGTTCATTACAAAGATCAACTAATATATTATAAATTTCAATTAAACAATAGGCATCTAAAGCTGCGTAAGTTATCTGATCTTCACGCAAGGGTCGTCTTCCCCAATTGGAACATTGATCAGCTTTATTCAATCTATTACCTAAACAAAGTTCTACTAATTTGCTAAGACTTTCACCAGTAAAATTATCATCTCCTGGATAAGGAAATGTAAAATCGTATTCTTTGACAAGCTTATTCCATAAAAAGTGAATGTCTAAGTAGTTCATACATCCTTCTGTTAATTCAAACATTGCTGGTAAACATTCTTTAAACATTAAAATATCATGTCTTATACCAAATCCCAATTTAGTAATTTTACTGCTACCAAACAACAGACTGCCGAATTCCTGCCATAATTTTCTGTTGTTTGGTCCTATTTTAATTACATCTAAAATATAAATATTTTTGTCTGTAGCTATTTGTATAAGAGCTAATTCACTTTTTTTCCACACTCCGAAGCTTGGTTTCCACTCAGAATCTATTCCGACAACTGAAAATTCAATCAATTGTTGATTCATGAATTTTTTAAAGTCTTCTGTATTATCTATTATCTCTATAGATTCTCTTGATAAACGCAAAACATGATAATTGGGTTCACCCTGTTGTATATTTCCAATATTAATTTCGGTATTATCACATGAGTTGTCCAATTTATTTGTCAACCTATTATCCAAATTTGCTACTGCCCAGGGCCAGGTGTCTTCAGGAAGGTTAAACACTTTTATCCAATACAAAGCTTCTTCTGGGTCGTATTGTGAGATCATTGATACCAAATTTATTTGAATATTAATATCTTTGATATCAGTTTCATGCACCATTTCTCGCCAGCATTCAGAGCTTATACTTCCTTCAACAAAACGTTTATAAACAAAAAATTGTACTGTACCTTCCTCACGTTTACGATGCAAATTTGGGCAAATATCTGGTGATAGATTAAATATTTTAACCAAACGTGTTACTAATTTAGTCATTGCACGTGGTTGTAACGCACACGTCTTAATATCTGTGATATTATTTGTTTCAATAAATTTAATTAATGTATCTTGCATCTTTTCTTTTGGTCTAAGTATATTATCTAGGTATACAACTATTTTTTCTTGTACTTCTGGGCAATTTTTCAAAAAATCTTCAACTATTGTATTTTTATTTTGAAGAATCAGCGGCAATAATATTAATTCCGGATCTCCAAAGTGATCTTGTAAATTCAATATTGTTGCATATTGAGCTACTTCTTTGTACTTTTTCTCATTCAGCATCGCCTTTAAAAAGACAAAAGATTTTTTTTTTATTTATAAGCTTAAAACAAAAATTATATAATAATTAAATTTTAAATTATCAATTGATTACCTGTATAAGGGGCAAAAACATTTCTTTATCCTTGACAAATTCATATGTATCAGATACTAATTTAACAAGGTGCATATTACGTTGTTTACTAACACCCTTAAAAGCTTCCATTTTCAATTCAGGAACAAGACAACTTTTGTGAGCTTCTTTGTGAACTGATATCCATTTTCGAAAATCTTCTATAACTGTTTATAATCCAATTAGTAAACAAAATAATGTAGTTATTAAGAAAGAATTGCATTCAAATGATATTGAGAATAATAGACATCTAACAATTTTTAAGAGTTTGTCAACAAATATAGAAGCTAGGACCGCACTATTTCTGGCTATAAAATTAAAATGATTCAACTGTTTTTCTGAAAGCTCAAAAATAAAATAATTAAAAAAAATTTTTTTTTTCAACGTAAGTTTTTTCATTTTTTAAAAATCATAAAAATTCAAAGATGAGATTTTCAAATTTTGTGTTGTATGTTAAAAGCAAAAAAAAATCGAAAAATCTTTACGTAAATTTTATTACTAATTTTCGGTAAACGTTTAATTTTTTCAACATCATAAGGTTCAAAATAAAATTGAAAAATCAATTTCAGACTATCTTAAAGGGTCTTATTTCAAATACATCATAAAAACAAATAGTTTGAAAAAAAATTCGGAAAATATCTACACGGAAAAAAGTAAACTGTAAGAAATAATAATCGATTTGTAATAAGTAATGATCAACTGCTAAAAATTAATATTTCATACAGTAAAATCGTGATTTTAATAATCACTATGTAATATTTATCATTTAAATGCTACAATTTATTCTTTACATGGAAGAAAATACTATTTCAAACAGTAATATTCGCTACGTGAATGTCTAAAACGTTAAAATGTAATAATTAAGAATTTTGACTTTGATATTTATCATTTCGTACCTAAAAAACTATCGCATGATATGTAAAAAGTACAAAATACAGTTACTAAATTTCTAATACAAGCAACGTCAATATTTAAAAAGTAAAATGGTAAATTTTGAACGTAACGCTAAAAATGAAACTATAATTATTGACTTGCTTGGACTGGTAAAATATATATTTTAAGAGTATAATTTTTACTGATTCAAATGTTAAATTCTCCCAGAGTGAGACCCCCTTCTCCTCATAGTATGGACTATATATTGAAACGGAAATTTTTACTGTTTGAAACTATAATTTTTTAAGATGAGAGTCATTATTTACTATAGTGACAGCTACTAATAATTTATTTTCGATATTAAATTATAAATTGTGGCTTTTACACTTACTACATTAAGTTCTGTAATATTTATATTTTTGCCACCCCGATATCCACTTTACTGTTTGAAATTATAAAAATTAACCGAAATCCGAGTGAATTTTACAGTTTACTTCTTTCCGTGTATATATCAATTTTTTTATAGCCAAAAATAAGTTAGTACCTACTTTCAATCAATTACCCAAATACATTTTTGTAAGAAAAATCTGCATGTAAAATTTTAAAATGACTATGAATGTAATTTTAATTTTTTCAAATATATTTTTAGTTTTATTACTGAAGTAAGTAAAATAAAAAATGATTAATGTTCATAAAGTTCAATATCATTTAAAACGTACTTGTTAGTGCTAGAGAAGACTTTGGTTTAATATTATAGAAGTCTCCAGCATTTAATAAAATTCTAAGAGTACTCAAATACGGATTGGGAGCAGACTCGAAAAATTTAGTGAGTTCATTAGAAACTGGTGTACTTTTTTTCCCTGAAATCAATACTTAAGTTAATACAATAATTCAAATGCGTTTTTGAAAATGGTAAAAAGAACTTACAATGATTCCAAATACTTTGTAGTTGTTTCAACCAATTACTAGTAGCTTCATCAAGTGAGGTATAATCTGCATTTTTACTTGTGTTATCAAGACTAGTATTTCCAGTTACTTGTTCGTTCATTTTGTTATTTTTCTGAAACAAAAATCAAAAATCATTACTGTCAAAATCTTTTATTATCTAATTTTATAACTAATAAAATGAGAAAAAAAAATCGAAAAAAAATTCATTGGACTATCTAACCTCAAGATTTAAGATACATGCGAATTATTTTAGTTAATTTCAAAAGAATCAAGTTTTATAAAATATTTCAAAGGATTTCCAACAGCTGAATTAATTTTAGTTATAATTGTTAATGTTGTTGTTTGTTAATTCCTTTACTAAATCGATTTTATTTTTTTATATACAACAACGATTATCACAACTTTGTTGGTTTGCGGTGAAATAAAGTTAATTACGACTACCTAACCAAATTCTTCGGGTATTATTTGTACTTGGTATTGATATAAAACATTCAGTACTATTATATTTCACTATTTTTATGAGCAAACATCATATATAACTTAAATATTTTATCAATTAGCTATAGCAAAAATTTTTCACCTTGATCAGACCGGAAAATAAAAGCCCTAATGTACATATGTGTTATATATTACATGCCTCAGGTGTCACTACTTAACAAAGAAAAGTGGGGTTTAAAATCGAGCGGTTTGAACTCGGAACTAGCGGGAAGTTTTAAAAGTAGTACAGAGACAATCATCTTTTAGATTTTTCTAAACATTGAAATAGTTGTCAGTAAAAAAAGCGATGACATTAAATTTAGCTGTCACTTTACAATTATTTTAATTTCTTTTTTTAAATAAATTATAGCAAAAAAAAATTATTAAAAAAATAGATTTGTAAAAATTTTTAAAAATTACAAATGCAATTTTTTAGAAATAATTTTTTAGGACAAATTTTTTTGTTAAAAAAAATTAAAAAATTATCAAGTGACAGCTAATGTCATAAAAAAGCGCCGTTTGGCCAAACCTAATATAAATCGGTAGATTTATTTAACAAATATGGAATTTTTTCAAAATTTCTCGAGTTACGAAATAAATAGACAAAATCATAAAAAATGGACAAATTATAGCTCAAATGAGAGATAATTAAGATAACTTTGAGATAAAGTCAAGACATTTGGACTATCTTTGACGGTAAAAATACTATTTCGGCAAAATTGAGAAAACTAAAAATTTTTCGAAAATGATAAAAATTTTCAAAGAACCAAAACTCCGAAACTAACTGGTAGATTTTGGTCATCTTTGAACTCAATCTCTGTATTGATTCGTTGAAAAAGCCCACAAAATTGCAAAAAGATTGGTTGAGAACTGTCGGCGCAAAATGTGCCAAAATGTAACTTCCGTGAGGAACCTTTTAAAATTAAAATTTCGAGTTGCGCTTTTAACAGCAGCTGTGTTTAGGCATTTTCTTAGATATTTCGGGGTGAGAGGATTTATTTGATTTTCATAGAATTTTTAACAGGAGATTCAATTGGGCACTTCCGGCCAAATTTTGAATTTTCAGCGGAAATGCCCAAACTAATCTTCTTTTAAGAAATTCTATGAAAATCTAATTTATCATCTCACTCCAAAATATCTCAGGAAACGCCCAAACACAACCCCGGTTAAAAATGGAACTCAAAATTCCAATTTTAAAAGGTTCCTTACGGAAGTTACATTTTGGCACACCCTAATATATATATATATATATATATATATATTATCGAACTTATGTGCAGAGAGAATGTCTCTCGACTAATAGAGAAGATGAAATTTCCGACCGTTGAGAATTTCGAGAGGGCTACAAATAATACTGAGAAAATTATTAATAAAAATTAAATTATTTATTCAATTCAAAAATTAACAAATCTTCCAAAATTAACTTACAAACTAACTTAATCGTGAGAACTTCTCACCTACGTAGGCACTTGCCAGATAATCTTACAACTAAATCTCAAATTTACTCTTTATTTCTCTAAACCTCGTCAACCTGACGGAATATCATAAATTACCAAAAATTACCTCGTCAACCTGACCCCGTTGTTGCTCCTCGAACGAACTGAACCGACTGTGAATTCAGGATAGGTGCTAGAAGCTTTTTCGTTTGATCTCAACTCTAAGTTCATCTCCTCGCTGACTAGAGGTTGGATTGTCCAGGGAACCCCTCGAGCAGTTATCGTTCGTCAGTAGCGGACAGTTCTGTCGAGTATGTCCAATTTGAAGACAATTATTGCAGACATCCTGTCTAGAGTTTTCGCAAACCCTGAAGAAGTGCCCAGGAATGCCACAGTTAAAACACGGTCTGAGAATTCTTGGGGTCTGGAATCTATGAGGCTGACGATAATGGTTCCGGTTTGTTCTCACCTGAACCCCATACTTATTATCGTACGATGTAGTTGAAATTCTTACCGCACCGTAGCCTGATAATTCGGACTGCTCTTCCTGGGGCCTTCCATTCTCGACTGTTGGCCTAATAACCCTAAACCTTGTCCTCTCCTGGGACTTTACTGTTTCCTGAGACTGACTAGACTGTCCAGCTTCTTCAATACACCTCCTCGCTTCATATAAGGTGTTCAATAAGTCTTCATAAGAGAAGACCGGCCTGGAGAAAACCAGAGTTCGTAATTCGTCAGTTAGATGGTTTCTGATATTTGTCACCTGATCCTCTATAGGCGGAGGTCTCAGCATGGTCAAATATTTTTGCTGGACTTTTAGCACGAACTCCGTGACATTTTCTCCCGGTTTCATCCTGAGCTTGCTAATGTCGACGATTATTTGGTAATCCGTTTTTGCACTACCGAAGGCCTTGCGGAATTCTGTTTTAAAGTGAGCATAAGAACCCCAACGCTGGTAGTTGTTGTCGAACCAGCGTGCTGGTGTTCCACGTAGCATGTATCCCATGGAACCCAAGACTTCATCATCTGTCCAGCCTTCACGGTGTGCTCTGCTCTCGACCGCACAAAGGAACTCTTCGGCGGACATTCCTTCTTGCGGAAAATTCAGATTACCAAGTTTCAGGCTCGATAAAATGTCTTTGCGCCTTATTTCATCTATGAAATACCTGGTGCCTCTGTTTAAGTTATGATATGGACTTTGGAACGGAGATGGAGTCATCCCCAGCCTTGTATTTTGGCCTTGGGAGTCATGGCCTGACCTTCGTCCAAAGTTGTCCTGATTATGGAACACACACTCGCCTCGTACACCTGCTTGTTGTTGACTCTGAGACAATTGGAGCTGTTGTAGTTGCTCTTGCAGGTAATTGATCCTTTTTGATAGAGGGATCATTTGGCTAAAATCAGTCCTGTCCCTGCTGTTCTCCGGTTGATTTCTTGAAAAAGACTAATTATTTTCAAAATTTAATTTTAGGTGAATTTTAATATGACTTCAGTTAAAATTTTGTATTCAAAAAATAATCTCCAAATATTTTAAGTAGAAATAAATTTTTTACCTTGAAAATAAAAATTTATCAAAATTACTTTCTTAAGAGATTTTTCAGGGGATTAGTTGTCCATTTAAAATCTTTTACCAAAATGACTCATTAATTATCGACAAAATTGATTTCAGGAATTTTAATCTCTATTTTATTTTTCAGTTTTACTTTTACCAATATTACTTTCTTTAATCTCTAACTTATATCCGGTCTTTCTCTTCTATTTTTATTCGCAACTAAAATTTTCTAATCTCTTCTTTCTACTTATTTCTCAACTACTTGATATTTTCTCACTCTAATTTTTCTCAGTAAATTTTTAACCCTTCCCAAACTTCTCAGGGGTTATTAAATTGTTGGGCGCCTATGTAACCAGGGTGTTTCGCCCAATTCCAGTTGGTCACCACTTTCCTCTTTCAAAAGGGCGTCACTGGGATTTTAGACACGGTGTCCCAGAAACCGGGGAAGCATGAGAGGAAAAGACAGAGTCGTGAGAAGTTCGAGAGGGCTGCAAATAATACTGAGAAAATTATTAATAAAAATAAAATTATTTATTCAATTCAAAAATTAACAAATCTTCCAAAATTGACTTACAAACTAACTTAATCGTGAAAACCTCTCACCTACGTAGGCACTTGCCAGATAATCATACAACTAAATCTCAAATTTACTCTTTATTTCTCTAAACCTCGTCAACCTGACGGAATATAATAAATTAACAAAAATTACCTCGTAAACCTGACGGAATACCTTATATCATCTTAACTACAATTAAAACCCTATTCCCGACTGCACCCCCAACTCGGGCGTCTATCCAACGTTTCTCAATAACTCACTAAATTCCATACAAAATCGTCCACCGGACGCTAACTCGATTCCTCAAAACTCTCTAATTACTAAAAATTTTTTTAATTACTACTCGACTTAATTATCAAAATTTCACGCTGAACATTTCTTCAATACAAAATATCAATTTCACTAAATTAATTCTTTGCCAATTTTATTAACCAATTTTTCATTTCTAATTTATAAATCAAATCTTACTAAACTCATTTCGCAAATTTCGCTTAGCTACATTTCTTCATAAAAAATTATCAATCAAATTTCTTTTACAAATTTTACTAGCTAATTTATATTCTGATTTTCTACTAAATTTTACTAATAACCTTCTTGACAATTTTTATTAATCATCTTATAAACCTAATAAATTCATTCAATAAATTAATTAAATTAAGCCCACCGGCCTAAATTTAATTTTACCCAAAAATTTAAATTCTAAAATACAACTACAGTAATCCTCAAGCATTTTAACAAAATTCTCAGCCATAGAACTTTCGAGAATGAACTTCACTACAAAATTCGTACTTGTTAATTTTTTATTCAAACTTTTGTCTAGGAAATTTCTTAACTAAAATTTATTTATCATAGCCAAAAGGCTTATAATAATTTTCTAATAATTTTGTTGCCGGTTAATTAATAATACGTTAATAAAATTCATTGTCATAAATAAATACCCAGAGATAAAACTAACTAAATGACCTTGACGAAAAAATTACTTAAATATGAACTGGCTAACACAAAATCCCTACTGGAGACATTTATTATAAATCTCAGAAATTAATTCAGTTATTTCGGTCTCTTAATTAATTTAACAATAAAACTGGCCTAAAATAACCGAAAATACCTGGAGTCCAAATTTTTGTTCCAACGGTGGACTGCTATCACAGTAAGGAAAATTGGTGGTTTCAGCTACTTGGCTTTACAGGCTTTGTCAAGGTCCAGATTTTCACTCCAAATTCTCCTTGACTTCCCAACAAGATTCTCGTAACAAATTGTCCTGTAAATTCCGATAAACAAATATTTGAGCGAAATGAGTCCGTCAGCCTAACGGCCTAACAACGTAATAATTTTAATAAAAATTTAAAACAATAAATTTAATCGCTTCGCTCCTCTCTCGTAAAACCTTATGCAATTTTCTACTTACTTTATAAAATGATGAAAAAAATATCCACACGTTGGACACAGCTCACTGCTCAGATAAATCGTCAGAAGTCATGTTGTCACTCTGACCGGCCTTTTTATAACCTGCTTGCTCGGGTTCTCGAACTTTCCTATTGTCTTGCTCCCACGCTTCGTTTTCTGGGGACAGCAGTGGGGACTTTCGATTTGCACGCCCGGTGACAAGTCGAAACTACTTGGCAAAATCGAACGGTAGAGGAAAGCCCTTATTTACCGTGGCGTTAATAAGGTGGTCGATAACGACCATGGGGAGTTCGATTTTCCCTGTTACATATCCCACCTTTTTTTGAAACGAAGAAAAATCGGCACATTAGGACCATATGTAGTGTTCCAAAAAACTTCAAGAACTCCTCGTAAAAGGTTTCCCGGTGCCATAAGGGCGTATATTATTAAAGAATAACAATATGAATTTCAATTTTCTTAAAATACTTACTGCCACCACTCTAGAACCGTGATAATCGTCTAAGTATATTTTAACAAATCCAAACGACAGCTTTCCTAATAGTATATTACACCCCTTGGGAAGGAAAATAAGAAAAGCCTCAGATCACATGTTTGTTGACCTCGGCTTCGCCTCGGCCAACAATTACATGTGATCTGAGGCTTTTCTTATTTTCCTTCCCAAGGGGTGTAATATACTATTTAGTTCATGAAATTTTTATACCTGTCGCACCTGAGTGTGGCTGGGGCCACCGCGACCGCACTTAGTTAGCCCCCATTTCATGGTTGGTACAACAGACTCACTGAGAAAATTTTAGGCTTTCCTAAAATATGTTAAATCTGCCGTTCACTGGCTTTTAAGCTATATGTAAACATACATAAATACATGCATAAACTTTTGAGCCAATGCTATTTTTCTACATAACTTGACAAAATAAAACCTAGTATAATAAAATGTTCTTTAAATTCCGAAATGAGACCGGATTTATAAATAAATCTATCTAAAAAAGTTTATGTATCAATTTCATAATTTTGAGCTTTTCCAGTTTAAAAAGTTATTTATTAATTATTTCTATTTTCATTTCATTTTTTTGATTTGGTTCTAGTTTTTATCGTTAAAAAGTTTTACATGGCAAAAATTTTAAAACGACTCCTTGAAAAATCTTTATTTTAGGTTTGAGATTCTAGAAAGCTGTTTCGACTATTTCTACGAGAATTTTCCTCCATGTGTTTTTTTTCTAACGAGGGGGGGGGGTCTTTTAAAGACACTGATAGATCATGTTATCAGTAGTGTGGGATTTTCACCCACTAAGTCTCCCTCTCCTTGTTCCCCGAACAAAGGTGCAAGGAAAACTAGATCGAATCCGCGTTAGCATCACTTCAATGCAGTCCGTGTTTCGTCTCACGGTGCCTGCTCCTGATTACTAGTCTCTTTCAGCGGTTTTTTCTTTTAAAAGGCACTGCGCGTAGGCTACGACAGCTGACCCGACTCAAAAGCATAGAAAAGCTATTAATTTGAGCTCGGAGAGTTCAAAATAACACATCGATTGTATTTTTGAGCTTGAAGAGTTTAAAAACATCATCAGTGCAATTTTAAGCACTTAGGTATGGATTTAGCGGGAAGTTACAGGGATGACCTTCAGGGTTAATCGTTTTCCTAATTTTCTTTGTTAAATAACCATAACTTTTTTGAAAATTAACGTAGTGGGGTATTTTTTAATGTATTTCTTAGAAAAAAAATAAAAATAATAATTCGGATTCATTTTCAACGTTTTTTTTTAAATTTTGGAAAAAACATAAATTTTGGGATGATTGTCATTTTTGATTTTCGATTATTTTTTTTTTTTTTGTAAAGAACTTCAGTATTTTCTGCGAATTTCCTGAAATTTTCAGAGTGGCATTTTTTTTCTTTCTGTTTTTTTTTAGAAATGAAAAAAAATTTTTTTAAATGTTTGTTTTTCGTTATAACACTGAAAATTTTTCGGTCGATTTAGAAAACTTCAAAGTCCGAGAAAAAAAATAAAAGAAATAAAAAATGACAATCATCGATAAGATTTGATTATTTTCCATAAAATTAGATCAAAAATTAAAAGAAGCATTGAATTATTTTTTTGTATTTTTTTCTCCAAAACTACATGCAAAAACAAAAAAATGAAATTATTATTCGATTCATTTTAGAGCAACGCATGAACTTTCAAAATTTTGAGGCAATTGATTTAAAACAAAATTTGTTTGAATTTATTTTGATTTACACACACGGAAAAAAGTAAACTGTAATATTCACTCGGATTCCGGTTATTTTTTATAGTTTCAAACAGTAAAGCGGACATCGGGGTGGCAAAAATGTAAATATTACAGAACTTAATGTAGAAAGTATAAAAGCCACAATTTATAATTTAATATCCAAAATAAGTAATTAGTAGTTGTCACTACAGTAAATAACGACTCTTTTATCTTTAAAAATTACAGTTTCAAACATTAAAAATTGCCATTTCAATATATAGTCTATATTATGAAGAGAAGGGGAACTCAGATGAAAGAGAAGGGGTTCTCACTCTGGGAGAATTTAATATTTCAAACAAGGAAAATTATACTTTTAAAATATACATTTTACCAGTCTAAGCAAGTCAATAATTACAGTTTGATTTTTAGCGTTGCGTTTAAAATTTACCATTTTACTTTGTAAGTATTGACGTTGCTTGTATTAGAAATTTATTAACTTTATTCTATACTTTTTACATATCATAACATCATTTTTTAGGTATGAAATGATAAATATTAAAGTCTGAATTCTTAATTATTATACTTTAAGATTTTAGACATTTACATGGCGAATATTACTGTTTGAAATAGTATTTTCTTCCATGTAAAGAGTAAATTGTAAGGTTTAAATTGTAAATATTACAATGTGAATAGTAAAATCATGATTTTACTGTTTGAAGTGGTAATTTTTAGCAGTTGATCATTACTTAATATAAATCGACTGTTATTTATTACAGTTTACTTTTTTCCATGCAGTAGCTAATAAAATTTTGAGTCCTTACAAATTTTAGGGGGGTTCACTTTACCCCCCCCCTCTTCCCCTAATTAATTATTTGATAATTGTTATCAATAATTGTTAATTATAAGAATTAAAAAAAAAAATTAGGAAAACGGTTGACCCTGAAGGCCATCCCAACAACTTCCCGCTAATTTCATACCTGGGCGCTTGAAAATGCACTTATGACGTTTTTAAGTTCTTCGAGCTCAAAAATACAATTTGTGTGTTATTTTGAGCTCTCTGAGCTCAAAGATATAACTTTTTTATGTTTTTGAGTTCTTCAAGGTCGACAGTCTGATAGAAGTTTGATAAAACACAATTTTTTCAATTTTCAAACCGCAATAACTTTTGAACGAATCAACTGATTTTCACGTCGTTGGTGGCATTTGGCGCAATTTTTGAAGTATCATAAAGAATCTTCAAGTTTAAATAGAGTGAAGTAGAAATTTCAATGTAATTCCGAAAAAATATTTGTTTTTTTGTTTTCTTTCATTCACGATATATCTCGAACAAATCAACCGACTTACATACACATTCTTGGCGGAGATCGACACTGATTTTTAAGTTATAATAATAATTATTCTTATATTCTAATAATAATCTCATCAAAAGCAGTCCAAAAAGAAATGTTGAAGTTATGTAAAAAAAAACATTTTTTTTTGAAATTCTTCCTTTTTCGATATCTCGCGAACTAATCAACCAATTTTGACCAGTCTAACGGTGATCGACGTGGTTTTTCAAGGTTAAGAGCTGATTAAGTTTTGGAATTGATCAGTGAAGCCGTTTCAAAGTTATTCCAAAAAAACAATTTTTTAAGAATTTTGTTTTTGAGATTACTCAAAATCTAGCGAACGGAATTGGTTCAAATTTTCAGGAAATATAAGGGCTTTGATACTCTTTGGATTGCTACTAAGTTGGTTCCGATTGCTACTTGGTACTTAATGATTTAATGATAATAGTGTTTACAACCGTAAAAACATTTTTTGATAATTCGTAATTAAAAAAAAATTCTAATTGGAATTTAAAACGAAAAGAATATCTAATTTATTTTATTCACCTTTTTCCTACACCACCTGGATTGCTACTCAGTCGAGCCGTTTCAAAGTTATAAGCAGTTTACACACACACACATATACTAAGAATGATTTACTCATCTGTGTATTGCAGTTGATCATATATTTGCCTAAAACTGCAATTTTGATCGTTTTGTTATAAAAAAATATACTCGCAATGAACTTTTTTGTTGGATTTTTTTGGATGTCGTAGTTTTAGCATATTTTGGATCATTCTGTGAAAGATATTTCTTTTTAGCGATTTTTACGAAGTAAAATCTTTATTTCGACTGGACTATATAGAATTTATGTTGAAAAAAGTACCGTCAAAACAGAACATGAATTTCGACTCGAGAGTTTACAATCTTGCTATAGTCTAGAACACTTCTAGAAGTATAGTACTTCGAAAGAGTAGGGACAATCACCATTTTGATTTTTCATCGTAGAGTGGGGAGACAAGGAGTCTTGTCAGGTCTTATTCATTTGTGTAATCACTTGTCTGACGATACTCGAAAAGTGTGCACACACGTTTTTGTGATTGTTCATTTTTATTGCATTTTCACTAAGTACACAATAATGCCCTGGCGGATTCGTGGTCACGGTAAAATGATCGTGAAACGACGGTGAAAGCACCGTCAATTCACAGTGTAGACAAATTATCGTCGAATTACCGTCACTTGACTGTCGAACGACCGTCGTTTGACAGTGAACGATGAGTATAGTTGTGAACAATTTTCACTGTTACTTTATAATTTTTATTCTGTATAGTTGTCATACTTCACTCTTCGAAAAATCAAATTTTCACTTGACTTTTCCGATTTTTTACCTAAGTAAAAATCGTAGATCATCGATCGATCGTCTGTCATTGCACGGTAGTTTGTAAGTGAAACGACCGTGAAACGAGCGTATAATGTCGGTAAGTCAGGAATGTTTTACTAGTCAACAATGAAAAAGTGCTGACAATATTTTATTTTTTTTTTATTTCAGTAAAAATACTCAAAGTGTATAAAAAGATAGGTAAATGAGAAATTCTCAGTAAATAATCGGGATGAAAAATTTGAAAAAAATATTAAATTATTGTAATTTTATTTATTTTAAAGTAAAATCATAAAAAATTAATCAGACTATAGGCAATCAACAGAGATCCATCATTTCAATACTGTTCAGAAGAGTTTATGGCTTACAAGGGTTGAATTTTTTTCATAGTTTTATATGAAAAACTATAATACTTTTTGATTGTGAAAAATATAATAATAAATATTGTTTAATAAATTATAATTTAATTTCAACTTAACCATAAACATATTTTCTGCACGTCAAATATTTTCACCGTAATTCCAAAATTTGAATTCTTTATTAATGATTTAAGTTTTTTTTTTTTTTTTTAGATGAAAACTTACTTTCGAAATTACGGAAAAATTATTTGTTATCAAGAAAAATTATGATGAGATACTTTTTTTTAGCAATTTCTTTTCCAGATCTTTTTTTATACAGTTAATAATTTCACCGTAATTTCGAAATTAAGAATTTCGTAATCATAAAAAATTTTAATTATTTATTACGATTATTATTATGAAGTCATGGAAAAAATGTAACTTTATTTGAGCTATTTTTATCTGTACAATCAAAAAATGACTTAATTTTGACACCTTATAATGTCACTGAATCTAACATTGCGAGCAACGTTGCAGATAGCCTAACTGGTAAAGTTTCGGGCGCGCTACCAGATGAACCGGGTTCGGGTCCCGGTCTAGACTGTCCGAAGTATTTTTTTTATTTTATTGTCCGTGACAGTAGCGTAAAATCACTGTATTTCGACAGTATATTGAGCGTACGGTGTCGGTCATAACATCGTAGATTCACTTGCGTTTGCACCGTATATATTTTGTTAATTCACAGTGAATATCGTTCACAACTGTATCCGATGCAGACTGACAACTCGCTCGGTAACAACGGACTTTATACGGTGAAACGACCGTGAAACAACCGTTAATCGACTGTGCTTTCACCGTGTTGCCGAAACCGCCAGGGTGGCCGCATGTAATTACTAATCAGAAGATCTTTCGGGTTTAATAAAGTCCGGAAAATTGCCTATTCTTCACTTTGCCATCGAAGCTTCTGATGAGAAATTCATCGACGTCCTGCTAGAAAACAAGGTGGACCTGGACCTCAACATACCATCTCTGGGAACAGCACTTCATTTAGCCGTTATCAAGCAAGACTTGGACCTGGTGAAAAAGTTGGTTAATTCCGGAGCTGATGTCAACGCTGTGAAAAAAGACATCATGTTAAGTTGTTATAAGTGGTCAACTTTGCATTTAGCAATTTATTCGGGGAACGCTTGCATTGTGGAATTTCAATTAAGTTTATTCTTCATTGCGACTGGCCATAAGGGCCAACAACATTGAAATCCTCCAGCTCCTAGAGACTTTCGGAGCGGAGGTAAGTGTCATCAAGGATGAAGGATGAATTCAATCTGGCCGTAGAAGAAGACAATCTCAAAGTTATCAAGTTCTTTTTAAAAAAATGTACTGATATCAACGGCTTCGTCGATGATTTTCTCGGTGAAAATTTACTCCATAAAGCTGTTAAAAATTGTAGTGATGAAGTTTTAAAATATCTCTTGAATTGTTGCATGGATTTTAATTTAGTTGATAAAGAAAATTTTACCCCATTAAATTCAGCGACAAACTTAATCAAAGAAAATCCATATTTAAGTAGTAATTATACTAAAATAGTTAATATAATTGAAAAACATATAATTAAGATGCGTGCTGAAAATTTTTATGTGAGTAAAGTCAACTTAAAATTAGTTAGTGTTAAGGATTTAGTTGCACTCCATGAAGAGTCTCTTAAGGAAGTTCATCTATTGAAAGAGACTAAAATTGCTGACACTAATTTAAGTTACTTTAATATTTTAAATAAAAGTATTCATAAGTTAGCTTTAGGTTTAAAATATTTTAAGAATTCTTTCAACAAAGAAGAATTATTACTAAAATTTCCTATTTATGGTGAAATGATTTTTGCACGTTTAATGAAAGGAATGGAACACCGAACTTTGTTGAGTGATTCACAGGAAGAAATGTATGTAATTTTTGGTAGTTCTTAACCGTGTTTCATTATTAGAGAAATTTTTCATTTTTTGAGTAATGACGACCTTCAGTTGTTAATACAATAATTATGATATGTAATCCATAATATTTAATTGTGTGTTATTTGCTATTTGTTAGATTTTAATTTTAACTCCTGTGAAATAAAATAAAGATTTTTCATTTTCTCAAATCTAAATACTTTTATTTTAATACTAATATCTAACGAAGTTATATCCAATAACCTTTTACCTTATCCTATAAAAAACCTTTTTCTGATTTATTTCAAATTTTTGTCCCAACCAAAAAATAAATGATGAATTTTCACGAAAGTGCCTTTTTTCCAAATAATCATAACTTTTTCAAAATTTAAGTTATTGGGGCTTTTTTGTTGAAATTTTTGTTTTTAACAATAATCAAAAAAATTATTCAAAATCAATCTATCGTTTTCTTTTTTAGTTGTTGATCTTGAAAAACTGCGTCGATTGGCGCAAACCGCATCAAAATCGATTTATTTTTCCGAGAGATATCCAATTTTTTAGAAATCAACAGAACATGGCTTGTAAATTATTTATGATAACGGATTTTTTCTGCAATTTTTGGTAAAGCTCTTTTAACCACGTGAAACTGCCAAGCGTTTTGAAAGCGGATGATTTGACCGAAAGTTTTTGTAGCTCAAATATTTGAAAAAAAATTTTTTTATTCAATTCAAACTAGACATTTGAGCTCGAAGAGCTCAAAAACATTGTAACAGGTTGAATTTGGAGTGCTTTTCATTTGAAATTAGAGGGACATTACTGGGATGGACTGTAGGATGAACCGTTTTACTAATTTCTTCAATAACTTCAAGACTACCATACATTGTTATTTAGACGATAAAAAATATCAATCATGCGGAAAAAATTAATAGAATTTTACACATCTAGGGCAGTAAAATAAGAAATGTCTCAGATCACATGTAATTGTTGTTCAAGGCGAAGCCGAGGTCAATAAACATGTGATCTGAGGCTTTCTTATTTACTGCCCGTGGTGTGTATTAGGGTGGGTCAAAAAAATCGAATAATTTATTTTTGACTTTATACTCTGAAAAATAGGTTCGTAGACACCTAAAAAGAATTCTCTCCAAGTATAAGCTCTTAATTATAACGGGAAGGTCCTCCGCTTTGCGGGTTTCTATTTTTTTCGAATAATCAGATAAAAAAATTTATATCTCGCTTCCAACTGCTTGGAAAAATATTCCGTGGCATAGATTTTGTGAGAAATTGAATGCTTTACAAAAAAGGTCTCTAATGACTTTTTCAAAAACTCAACCGATTAAAAGATATTCATAGTTGAAGCTTGGCTATTTTAAGGAAAATATTCGTTTTTATTATGAATTTTATAAGTCAATGAAAAAAAATTATTTCGGATTGCGGAACTCATGATTTTGTAGGAAATTTACTGCTCTACAAAAATGGTCTCTTATGATTTTTTGATTAAGTGAAGCCGTTACGAGATATTCATCGTCAAACATTAACGAATATCAATATTTCCAGTTTTTGATCAATAATTCGATAAATTTTAATTTAAACTATGAGTTTCAGGAAAATTTACATAAATTTAAATTTCTATCATAAAAGTCACTCCTACAGGAGTTATTTGTTCAAAAATTCACTAAAAAGTTTTTGTTCTAATGATATTTTTTGTAAGCTTTATTTGTAATAATTTAAAATGTCAATTGCATTGGCATTTCATATTATTACGGTTGTTTAGTATATATTTTCAAATTTTATTCTACCAATTATACATAAATTTTTTTGTGAGAGAGGCTTTTTGTTCTGAATTACATTACTTCTTCTGTTGGTACTCTAACGCTAGCGCCACCTATGTTGTATTTCTTAACTATCTTCGTTGTCTACTTGTTTATCAGTACATTTTCAGTGCTCCAAAAACTCATCATTTCGTATACATGATAATAACAATTTTTTCGAAATAAGTCATTTTCTCATTATATAAATTCATTTATTATCAATAATTCTACAATGAATAAAGAAATACGTTTAATCGGTATACCTGTGCAAAAACTCACTAACCCTAAGTTACCAAAAGTGAAAGAGGTTATGAGAGAGTTTTTCTATCAACTTAAAGTTTTAAAGTTTTCAATCAAACAAAGTGCAAAAAATTCAGCTGACAAGGTTATTGAATTGAGTGAAGCTCCTAATGTAGTCAAAAAAATTCTCCGTTTTCATAGTGAGTGGTTGAAATTACAAAAAGATTTTAATAAGAAAAGTGATAAGGTAAAGGAAAAGGAGTTTCAGACTGATCTTGAACAATTATTCGACATTGTAAGTAAAAATTCCCTAAAAGGGGTGGATGATAACATTAGGAAGTTGTATTTGGATCAAAAATTCTGTACACACAAAGAGATTCTTTCGAATATTGTACCTGCGTCAAACTCAACTACAGATATGATGGAAATCGATGAAAGCAGTAAGTATCTGAAATAAATAATTGTTATAAATTCAGTTAGGAGTGTAAAACTTCCTTTATATTTATTATAAACAATGAGAATATCATTTTTCTACTTAACTTGCATTATAAATATCAGTATTCCTACGTATGACATTTGACTCCACGGTATCTGGTACTCATGTTTAATTGCTTCTCATCATAATGAATAAGTGTTGGAAAATTTGTCTGTTTAATTTAAAAATGAACTCTTATTACAGACTTGAATCAACCGTCTACCAGTCATGGGATTGTTTTAAGTGGAAAATCAGAATCATTCTCGACGCATACATTAAGTGGAACTACAAATTCTGGATCTGATTTGGAGTATGAACCCCCAATTCCGACAAAACGAGCAAAAATAAATGTCTTAACTCCTAAAGTCGTTTCTGCACTTGACAGAGCTAATGTCAGCAGTAGAAACGCGATGTTCATTATTGCTCCGGTTTTATCAGCTGCTGGTATAAAAATTGAAGATACAACGCTCAGCTATAGGTCCATCCAACGAGCTCGTATGGTTCAAAGAAAAGACATTGCTCAAGGATTAAAAGACAATTTTAAAACACACGATAAATACGTAGTGCATTGGGATGGTAAAATGCTAAATGATCTAATTGAATCCAAATCTGTGGAACGACTACCGGTTCTTTTAACTGCGTATGGTACTGAACAATTACTTGGAGTTCCAAAAATGAATTCTGGGACGGCAGTTAATCAAACATCCGCCATTTTATCAACATTGAGTGAATGGGGTATTATAAAGTATGTCAAGGCGATGTGTTTTGACACTACCGCTGTTAATACAGGTAATCAATCAATTACAAAAAATATTTTATTGTTGTCAGTCTAGTTTAATTTCTATTTCTTACTAAATTTTACTATCAAAATGTATTAATCGTTTACTCGTTTAGATTTGAAATATAACCATTGATTTTTCTTAAATACTAAATTCAACGATAGTCATCTATTATTGTTCTACAGGAATTCACAACGGTACATGTAAGGAAAATTGAAAAGATTTTGGGAAGAGAGTTGATCTGGTTATCATGTCGTCATC